>JAUJYT010000198.1:0-25238 GCA_033996565.1 Nanhermannia nana
AAATAACATTCATTTTAGTTAAACATTTTGAGGATGTAATAAACATTCATATTTTTCTCATTATTTAATATTCTCTTCATTTGAAATGATAATTATGCAAACTTACAATGAAATTCTGCTGAAACTATCACATACAGTATTTTAGCAATTTTTGAAATTAAAATTTTAAATAAAATCTCATAATTGGATAATAAATATTTTAAAAATAATTGATTATTTTTAAATATTAAGCTATACTGAAAGGCTTATTTGTTAGAGAACTGGTGGATAACTTCGAATCCCAATAAGAAAGAATTTTATTAGTTATGAAAAGTAAACTTATTTTAATAAGTTTTTAGACAGCATTGACAAAAAATTTCAGAATTTTTAATCCCTATCCCATCCATTAATAAAAATTTTCATTGAATGGAATAGGATCGAGATTTCATCACTATTACACGGTACTGTTTTACAAAATAAGTGTGTAAATTATTATTTCATTTTAGTTTCCAATAAACGAATTCAGCTGTTTTCAAAAACTTCAACCATAAATGCATTTATCTTGGATCAAATCTTAATGGAGTACAAAAAATTGAATTGCTTTTGCATTTTTAAAAAATTTTATTGCTTTTTATGAATACATATCTGGAATATAAATTATGCACAGATTATATCTAATATCATACTCTTAAAACTAGAGAAGGGCCTTCCGGGGAAAAGTCTATTTCATTTTCCAGGATCCCGAAATTTTTTTAATTAAAATTTCATTTACCAAATTTATGTCCCAAACCCATCTGATCACATTTTAATTAATTTTGTACAATTTGTAATTTACAATAAGTGATAAATTGAATTTTAAATTAGTAAAATTTATTGCACACACTTTTAATATAATTATTTTTCACAAACATTCCAGCTGTTAAATGAAACCAGAGCCAAAAAATTGGGCCAGCGTTTGGCCATTCTCTAAGTTGTAGACGTTTATCAAAAACACTGGTGACATTTGGGTACCTAAAAATAACTTCAAATAAGGTTTCTCTGATAGATTTGTTTGGAACCACTGCTAATGATGCTGTAGTCGAAGGGACATTATTTTGTAATGTTATTTCATTTAATTTTTGAACGAATATATCATTTTTACTAGCCAAATTATCATTAATGAGCTTGATATAAACATTATCTTTTTCATGAGTAAATTGCTCTTCAGCTAATGCACAATACGAACGAATAGATTCATATAATTCTTCTTGGATATCTTGAGTTTTAAACACAGCACAGTAGACAAAACATAAAAACTCGGCAAGTAAATCTACTTCTTCTTTCTGTATGGCTTTATTTAAAATAAATTGGTATTTTAATTGGTTGTTATTAAAATTTAACGCATCATTGTAGATAACATCAATTAATTGGGTATATCTAGAGCTATTACTCGACAACATTGTTAATAAAGTATATGACAAATTTAAATAAAATTCTCGTTTATTTGGTGTAGTAATGTAATTATCTAAAATACTACTCCATATATCTGACCAAATTCTATCTTTTTTAACTTTTTCATATTCTTCATTGTTATTTTCTTTTTCAATAGAAATGCTATTGTGTATTGTTTGACCTATAAAATACTGATTTTTTTCGTTATACACATCTAACACCTCAGACAATGGTTTCATGTTGACGTGTCTTATTAGTTATAATTACTGAATTTATAAAATTAATACATTATTCGATATTGCTTTAATTAATTTCTTCAACGTATAGTGCATTCTAATAATAAACACAACAATTGTAAACATTTTTTAACATGTATATATAATAACACATATTTTCCATCCATTGACAATGTTCTGTACCTGGGCTTTGTTTGAAGTATTTTTTTAATCTTGGAACATTTTTCAATTTCAAAATATATATTGGATACAACTTGAATTTTATTTTATATTCAGTAATAAATTTAAAATAACCAAATATCATTAATATAGTATACATTTCCAACCAAATCTGCATTTGATTTTCGACATCTAATTTTGAAGTTGCTGCCGTCTTTGGAAAATCAAGTTGAATAAACACATTTGAATCAGTGGTGTTGACTTTTGTTTTTTTTCTAGTTTTTATTGCATTTGTGTTTGGCAATGAAACTTCAATAGTTGTTAAACAGTCTGACGCAAATTGTCTATTTGTATTTATAAATTCATCAAAACATATAGATGATTCTCTATTGTTGTACATATCAAAACTATTTGGAATTTGTCCCATTAGCCTGCAAACTAATACTTCAATTTGTTGTCGTTTATCTGGAAAAATTTTATAAATCGTTTGAACGTTTGTAATTTTATTTACAAATTCTTGGAAAAATGCATTGTCCAAAATTGTTGAATAATTTTTAATAAACCCTTTTCCATCTACTGAAAGATTTTTTTTGGGTTTATAATTTTTAAAAATATCATACATTTCACTATTTTCAACATTAATCCCTTGTTCAATGTCGTCGTCGTCTTCTCCTTCAAAAACACATTCGTTGCTTTGAAAATCATCTATGCTTTGAATAAATTGGCTGACAAACTGATTTTTTTTGGAAATCGGTTTTGATTTTGCCACTTTTGGTATTTTTATTTTCAATTTGGTTGACGAGTTCGATGAGGATGCTGCTGCTAAGAAATTATTGTTCTTGTTGGTGTGAGAATGAGATGTTGCTTGGTCCCCCATTAATGAAAATGATATCTTGCCTTTTTCGTTTATTCGGCGCACAATCTTCATTTGAGACATTACTAATTATACTATTTTGGTCAGCAAATTTAGTAAATTTCACTTGACTAACAATATCTATAATTCCAAACTTATAAGCTGTTGCACCTGTGCCGTCTGCCGAAGTTTTTCTATTATATATAGAAAAACGTGTGTCTAGTAATTTCATTTCAGTTATTGTTGTAACCATCTTATCAACGTGCAGATATACCAATGTTTCGATTATAAATCGAATTCGTCGTTTTATGTTTACGCTATCATCCACTAGGATTAATTCGTCCTTATTTCGATCTGATAGGTTGATGTTTGTTTTAACACATTGATCGTGTCCTCCACTTGAAGAACAAACTGAAACACCCGAAGTATCTGATTTTAATAGATTACCCAATGCGTTTGTCAATAAAGGAAAAACTGTATTTTTCTTCCGGCAAGACTTTATAGATTCGTTTTGACTACATACATTTTTAGACGCTTCATTAATTTCAGGATTAAATAAAATATCTATATTACCGTCAATACAATCGCGTTGTACGTATAACAAATGCCAAATGAATTTTTCAAATTCAGCCAAATCAACTAAAATACTGAGTGTGTTGTATTTGATTTTTTTGCCATCTGTTTTGTTATTTGGCTGATCTTCAAAGTGTATATTTTGTAAAATGTCAGTCATACTGTTTTGCTCGACTTGACGCTTTTTACAAGTAGTATTGTTATCTTTTAATTCTTCGACTACAAACCCAATCATCCATTCTTTTATATTACAATATAAATCTTTTCTATTAATAATTGTAATTTCGTCAATGTAGGATACATTATTGGTTAATGAAAAAATTTTATTTACAATATATGCTACATTTTCAACTATTATATATGCAATTTCTTTAGGCTTAGGTATAATATTGATATTGATTAAAAAACTTTTCACTAAATCTAGACGTTCTAAAATAAATGTTTCAACATCTACTGATTTTATATGTATTTGCATATTATCAATGACTCTGCGTCCAATAGCTGTATCCGTACTTTCATCTACAGCTAGCAATGAAATTACTTTGTTTAATTCAGAATTGGTTTGCGGCGTTATAAAATTCATTGCTTATTATAGAATTTATATATTAGTGACTCTCTCCAAGTCAGGTAGAGAGCTACATCTACATCTCTTATTGACAAGGAGTGAGAGTCGTGCGCGAGAAGACACCTTTTTATATACCCAACATATTGGAAAAAAACAATATGATAATATATATATAAGAACTCATTAGCACTTCTGATTTGTTGTATTGATTTACAAATAATATAAGACTGATGATGAAACCATCGAATGTGTGTTTAATTTCAATTAAACATACCCAATTTGTCGTTAAATAATAAAAGAGCTCGTTAGAGTATTTGTCGTTTTATAAGCAAAAAATTCCTTTATTTAATTCGTCTTTTACAATCTTTACATATTTTTACATTTGTCATGGCTTCATCGGCCATTCTAATTTGTATATAATATGAATGAAACCCATTTTTATGGGTACACAAGCGTGTGTTGCTATTGTGCATGGATTGTGGATTGTCACCCGGTGGAAGTATTTGCCCTTGGATACAATGAATATTTCCAGTGGAATTCATAGAGATTTCATCAACACCCCAAAATTTGATGGCATTTTCAAACATTTTTTGTTGTGCACGATTTGATTCAGTTTTAAATTTAACATTGTTCGGGATTTTGGGAATATATAAATTTTCATCAACTAGACACACCTTAAATCTGTTGTAATATTCTAGTTTTTTGTACAATTTTAATCCTTCGTCATATAAATCTGTTTGTTCAATCGTTGTTTCTTCACTTTGTAATATTTTTACAATCTCCATTAGTCGTTGGGAATTTTCTTCAATTTCAATATCCACATTGTTTTTAGGCATAATTTTATATTTTTTATTCTGTAAACATTTTGTATTTATTTTAACATTTTTAACTTGTGAATCGGTCTCAAAAATACATCTATTATATATTTCAGGCAAATTTGCCTTTACAAATTTTAAATTTTCTAAACAAACTTCTTCTTTATTGGCCTTGGAAAAGAAATTGTTTTTCAGCTCAAATTCATTGGAAAAATGTATGTTGTAAACATAATAACTGTCATCTAGTTCGAATGCCTTTGCCTTGCATACATTAAAAGCAAGTAGTAAGTAACACGGGCATTGGTTAGGAATATTAATGTTGTTGTAGATTCTTTGCACAAAATCACGGTTCACATTTGTTGTCCATTTAGTTTTAAAAAATAATTTTTCTTCTTCCGAATTTAATAAGAATTTGTTACTTGGATAGTATAATTTATCTTTATGAAATTCATGCATTATGACTATCAGATCACAAATAAAAACTAACAACAAAAAGGCTGGTCTCTTTTTGATAGACAGAAATAACAACGTTTGCTTTATAGTGCGTTGTCAGCCGTATCAAAATTCACAGACAACTACAGAGATAAGGCGACGTTATGATTACATTAGTAATAACGAAACCTTTGTAGAAAAAATACAAATCCCACGAGGAAATCGAGAAAACGGAGACAAGGATTTGATGTCAACAGCGATACGAGAATTTTCAGAGGAAACCATGTGTCTAAACAAATATGTTCATATCTATAATAAACCATTTGAACTGTATTGGACCGATGCACAACATGAGTGGTCGTATAACATTTTTATAGGCTGTACAGATGACGAAATGATGTTTTCATTTGAATCGAAAACGTTAAAGCCCATATCTTTATTATTTGATAACAACCGTCATTGTTATAAATGCTGGACTAGACCGGTTGAAAAAGAGAGTGAAAATGAATGCGAACGAAGCCTTCTCATCATGTCCTTATATGATTATATCGATTACATGGAAAATATACAATTGAAATATTATGAAGGACAAACAAATTATTTAGAATTTTTTACATATTTAGAAAAACTATTTGATTGGCGAAACGATGACTCTGTTTTATTAAGACGACGCCCACAAAAAAAGAAAAACGCATGGACTTCAAAGTCTATAAAACAAGATGCAAAAGTGTACAGTGTAGAACAAAATTACCTGCGACGTAAGTGGTATAATTGGTGGCGCTCTCAAAAACAACAACAACAATAAACAACCTGGCTCCACCTTTTTTGTCTACTTCAACTAAATCAGATTTTTCGAGTGAAACAACGTCATTTTTGTTAAATAGAAACGAATTATTTTTAAGTTATGTCAGCAACCATTTTGGAGTTCATGCTCCTTTTGTGTTTACATATTGTATAATAATTGCAAGTATTTTAATTGGAATTTTTTTTATAGTCTTTGTTTGTGTTGAATTTGTTCGATATCGTGATATTAAAAGTGATTTAGAAAATTTGGTTTCTCAAAAAGAATATATATAAAAATGGATCCATATCTAAGTAGCTACGAGTATTTATATGGTAATGCACCTCAAGGAAACAAAGAAAACTCGAAAAGTCTATTTATAGCCAATGAAGCATCGCGCAATAATTGGGTTTTCAACCGTCAGACACAAAATAACTTGTCTCGAAATCCTCAGCCGTATTGGAATCGACAGACTGATCCAAAACCTTTACCGTTTGGAAATAAATATGCATCTAACAATAATACTAAGAAATGAATTTACTTTTATACTTTATTGTTTATTTTGTTATAATCTTTATTTTAGAATGTATTTCTAAGTTTTTGAATATTTATAAAAATGTTAATAAAAATGATAAAATATGGTCCAAGTCTACTATTGATGCATTAAAATTATATCCAGTCGATAATAAAGTAAGGAAAAATTTATACATTGACGGTGTGGGTGGCGTTGTAAAAATTCAAGGTTTAAAATGTTCATCCATTAAAGGTTTATGTAAAACAAAGTCTGGAATTTTGGACTATGGTTCATGTGCGTATTGTATTGAACCAAATGCCAGATGCGTTCACTATGACACAGATGTACAGATTGAAACTGAAAAAGGTAAATTTGAAACATGGGAGGCAAATACGTCGCCTGACTTGGGTTATTGTACATCTTTGTTAATGGAAAAAAGTAGCAAAAAACAGTCTCACATCTCAAATGAAAGCCCAGTTGAGGATAAAATTATTTTAAATCCATGTAATCGTAATACGGGTAATAGGATTTTAGCTAAATCAGATCCGAAGTCTATCGGCTATACATTTACCTGTATATGTAAAGAACCTACACTGATTGCACAAACTATACCATTGATTTCAGATTGTGATCAGCCAGTCGGTTGTCAAGGTGGAAGGCTGACAGGAGCAAATTGGAATGATTCCACAATATATGTTGATATTGTTAATGATTTAGAGTGCGTAGATTGTCCCCTGGGAACTGTACCTGCACGAAATCCAAACACAGGTCATCCCATTTGCGAGTCTGTGTCATTTGTAAATGATGAATCTGTAGACAATGTGTATCCTCCTGGATTTAAATTTTTAAATGTTACTGACGAAGCGATAGAGACAAAATTTGCTGAAAAGTTTCCAAATAAAGGGAAAAATAGAAAAGTTCCCGATCCGTGTTCGTTTGACATAATCAGTGGAATGCCGTTCTTGAATAATGAGTGCACATTAGATTCCACAATAGATAAAAAAATATTTTTCTGTCGTAATAACACAGATGCAGTAGCAACAATGTTGTATGAGGATGATTATTTAAAAGGAAATGGAGGTAATTGGGCTAATGCCTGCTATAGATTTACTCAAAGTAGTAATAATGTGAAGTCATATATAACTGAATGGTACAACAGGCCTCGAGTGTTTGAAAAAATGAACATGACATTCCCAATTGTAGGATATTTACTAAACAAATGGCTCTTGTTGCCCGACATATTAAAAACATTAGACATTGATAGAATTTCAAATGAAAACAATAAGGAAAACATTGTAATTTACAATGCCCCAATTCCTGACATTGCGGCTAAATTACCATTTCCATTAAATTATAATAATTTGGCACGATTAGAAAGCGATACTTCTTTAAAACGTCGTAAAGGTTTGCCAGGGCTTTGTATTGGTCCTTTATCACTTATAGTACCAGTGTTACCATGTATTTTGTCTAACGAACGTATTGAAATACGCGCATGTAGTCATATTGGGCATTATCAATTTGGAGTGTGGCCAAGGCAAGAGTATACTTTCGCCCCTTACCTGTTTGATATTTCTAAGCTACAACAAATGTATAGCACGTCATTTATTTCATGTCTATGGCCACAAGATGATAAACGTTTTAACATTGTTCCAAATATGGATATTTACAATAACACAGAAGGCGTGTCGAATACAGCGTGTTTGAAAATAGCAAAAGACGGAGTTGTCGAGCCGATATGGCTAGGCAATAATCATGAAAGCGTGGATGTATATAAGACACGATTACCAAGCCGTAGGAGATAGAGTAGTTTCAATGTTCAATGTTCAATGTATAGTACAACAAGAACATGTTTCAAGTTACTGCAAGTAATACCATTTTTAATAAAAAAGTCAACGATGCCACAAAATCATTCAAGGCCATAACTCAAAAGTCTAATGATAAAAAGCGAAAGTTGAAATGTGAAGAAAACGGTGACAATGTAATGAAAATTATCAATTCAACAAATGACAAGAAAAACAGGAAGAAAAAAATACTAGATACAGAGGAAGAAAGTGAATCGTATTCACAATCACCACGAATTGAAGAAAATCAAATAGTAGTAGAAGATGAAGATGATGAAAATAAAAATGTTAAAAGTGAAAATAAACGTAGTCAAATAAATATTGCACAAATTGATAAAACACTTCATCAGTTAGCTTGCAATTTCAATGAAAAGGAGTTTGTTGCAGATGGATTACGTCAAACAACACCATATTTATTCAAAATGTGGAAATTTTGGCATCAAGCCGTTGGAAGAAGTGATTACGTCAATTTTGATTATGATAACGATTTGTTTACTTTGAATGAACAAACCATATTGGGTATGAAAGAACTTATACTTTGGAACGGTAGCTCTGAAATGTTTGACAAAAAAATTGGTCTAAGATTGGCTGGTACTAGACGTCATTTGTTTAAAGAAGATAGATTATTGATATCGTTTTACGGAGGCCAAAATAAATACAAGACATTAAACAAAATGTTTATAACTAGATATGTGTTACCTTATATCTCTATTATAAGAGGACATATCGGTAGATTCACAGATATAAAATTTCTTTGTATTCACAATCAATTGCAAGATTTGAAAATCAAGCCACCGTTTTTTGGTCGTATTGAGACGGTTGGAATAGATTACCTGTTTAAATTTTGCAAAGATTGTTCCCTTTGTTCGATTCCAATTAACTGCGAAAGTGATCAAGAAAGCGAGTAAAAGCAACAGAGCTCAGCACCAACAACAACAATAATATGGAAGACCTGCAGGAAGATGCAAAGTTAGAAGAATTTGAAATACAATTTCCCGTCAATATATTAAATTATTTTGCTTTTAATTGTATATTTATTAAAGATGAAGATTTTAAATTATTTGTCAGTGCGGCTGTTACAAATTGTTGCAGTCGTTTTATAAATCGTGGTCATCCTCTAATAGCTAAAAATGAACAGCTTAATATATATAAATTACAAGAATCATCAAATAGATTTGAAGGATGGGCTAGTTTAATTAAAGACCCTTTTATTGTTCATCATTTACATCAATATTCTTATCGTTGGCGCTACCACGTGGTAGGAGAAATACAACAGTCTAAAAAAATGTTGGCTTGTAATAACGAATGTAATGTAAATGGTGAAACTTTAGTAAATTTCTCGAAAACCGTTTCCAATCCAACAGAAGATATTGTATTTGTTATGTGGAACGGACACGTTCAAAGTCAAATGCTTAACAATATCCCTGACAAGTATAAACCAATTATATTAAATATGGATACTATTGTAATTAATCAAAACAATGGAAACAAAACTATTGAAATTAATCTAGTTCAATTACAGATTGAAAAAGAAAAACTTTTACACACTGTTCAAATTAATGTAGCAGGCACTGCCTATAAAGGTAGTAGTTTAAATAAAATTCATAACCTTGTATGTAAAAAAATGCATGGGGGGGCAAACTTTTTGGAACATATCAATGAAATTACTTTATGTGTATTTGAAAAATTGTTTATGAAACATTTTGTAAAATAAGACAAATAAAAGTAAAATATATTTAAATGCCGTAGTTTATTTTCATTTTTAAAAATGAATACTCGCATTGATAAGGCAAACACTGCTTGTATTAAAGCAGTTGAATGTGAACAAACATCTGAATATGACAAGGCAATTGAATATTATTATGAAGCAATTCAAAATTTATATATTCTTTTAGGAATTACTACAACAGTAGGAATAGGCGAAGGCATAATTGAGTATAAGCTGTTTGAAAAGAAAAATTTTTCTAAATTAACAACCGTTATAATAGATAAAATTACTGATGTTTATGGCCGCATGATTAAACTACATAGAAGTTTAACCAATAATATGGCTGAATATACAGCTTTAGATCAATATATTGATAATAGTGGCTTTGTTCCTAGGTTTGAAACGAGTTATAGTGGTAAAAGTGCAATCCAATCTGAAGATATATTAAAAATAGTAAAAGTTACAAGAAAAAATTCATTTGAAAACATAATTGGCCATTCTGATATAATTAAACAATTAAAACAAATTTGTAATTCTCATTTTTTAAATGTAGACGAAGCATTAGACGTTCGCTTAGAGCATAAAAATGTAATGATTTTGTTATATGGTCCTCCTGGGACTGGTAAAACGTCATTAGCCAAAGCGGTCGCTCAATATGTAAACGTAAAAATGTATACAGTAAAATTATCTGACATTTTTGATCCATATGTCGGCATGTCTGAAAAAAACATGGATCATATTTTAACAGTGTTGAAAGAAAAACTTGATGAAGACTTTGTGTTTTTTATAGACGAAATTGATGCTTTAATGAAAAAGCGATCCGATGGTTCAGAATTAGCAAACAAAGTGAAAATTCAATTCTTTGTTGGAGTAGAAGAAATTTTAAAAAGTATTAATGGAAAACGAGTTGGCTTGGTATTTGCTACAAATGATATTGACGGACTAGATGAAGCATTTACCCGTAGATCTACATATAAATTATTAGTTGGGAAACCACGGTCACTTGCCGAATATTATGATATAGTAGTATTTGCATTGACATCAAATCGTTTAAATTGCACTGAACAAGCGTTAAATAATATTGTAGATAAAGCGTACAAAGCTGAGAAAAGTCAAGCAGAAACTGTAAATTTTATTAATCAATTTATAGTCTACAAGGGAAGTATTTTAAAAATGCGTTTAAAAATTGAATCAATATCACGGTTGTCGTTATGTAACTACAACAGTAAGTACGTGTTTTCCATGCTCGGTTATGAGCTAGAGTCTGATAACGTGTATATAGTTGTAGTCGATAATTTCGTTGGTACATTACCATATAAACGAGAAAATAATAAAGATAACATAACAGTATTTCCGATGATTGATGTCAACGACGTAGATAAGCTTTATGCAACTACTATATAAGTTGCGTGAAAAATCGGGTTAGTGTATTTAAGATCCAAGATGCAACAACAAAAGAAGTATATACTCGTAAGTGCACTATTGCTGTTCGTTGATATATGTTTCGGTCGTCATGATAGTGAACATCATCTGCATATTGGAACAAAGGTACCACTATCTTGGAGCATTCACGACGATGTTTATGGATTGAATACAGATATAACTGATTGGGACAACAGAACAAATGTCAACACGTATCCAGTTTCTGCCTGTAATAATACTGAATTTTACGATGAATTGGAATCAAGATTTACCGCAGTTAACTGCATTTATAGTCAAGATAGGCATAGAAAAAGTCCTTGTCCTTTTCAAAATTATTTGCTAGATAAATATTACGAACCAAAACTATATGAAATTAGTACGAATAATAACCGCGAGTGCAAAATTGTGCGAGATGTTAATGTATCTAATCCACATGTTTGTGATGATTCTGTGCGGCAGTTTGATCCGTGGAACTTGTGTGTTAGAGAATTTAGATATAACAGCGTTAAGTATGTTGACTCGATGTTATGTTGCTGTATGTTTATGATTAGGTGTCGCGATGAAACTAGACACCCATTGAAAAGATACCGTCTTCGTGATCAACAACGATACAATGCAGAGCTTACACCAGCAAACGCAATGGCTCCAACAGTAGTGGAGAAAGCAACAGCCACCATTTCGACGTTATTCGACAAACCAATTGCCATGGCTTCAACAGCCGTGGAACATCGTCGGCTTATCATGCCCAGCGATCAAAAATATACAGACCAATCACCATTAATATTAAATATCACCGATGATTATGACAATATTCAAGAAGAGACAGCAGATGAAGAGGATCTAGTGGTTTTAGACAATCCACAAATGGTTGCTGAACAAATATATGTATATTTGTCGAAGCTTCACACCGTTTTGGTAACATTTGAAGATGTATCGGACTACAAGTTACAACAATATATTATCTATTTTAAAGATATTGTTGATGCGAATCGTGATATAATTAACAGAGGCCGCGAATCATGGCCTACAGATTGGCATTCCCAAATAACAAGAATTTACGATGCGTTTGGCTTATGCGAAGAAAAAAAACCTTTAATTGATGTAGAAAATCAATTAATCAGATGTACTAGAGCTTTAAAACGTAAACTAAAACATGTTTGAAATTGAAATAAATAATTTTTAAACTATTGATTTTTGTTTCCGAATAAAAACATTATTCCTAATAAAAAAGTTCCAGTAATTATACCAGAGACAATTGGTATACTTGAGTTAACTCTTTGAGTTGGTATTATCGTACTCTTTGATGAGTCAAGTAATGACGATCGAGCTTGATTATTGCTTAAATCATGCATTATATTTATAAACTTATTTATTCGTTCATAAGATAAAGTGATTTGTGGTCTCATTGTAAATCCACGCAGTTCTTATAATAAGAAGTATAAACATGAACCAAACACTACCCTCAAAAATGGCAGACGTTTTAATGTTATCACCCCCAGATTATGAATATATATTGGATGAAAATTTAAACTTTCAGACAACATTTCCTATTCTTAGATTATTTATAGATGAAAATAAATGCGATACTAATTATACAGCTGATTTTATTATATCATCAAACTTCGGGATCATTACAAAAAATGTAATTTACAAAAAAGAAATACCTTTCAGAAAGTTTGATATAAATTTTAATAAAATTTTTGAAAAATCACAAATTGGAACTGAGAATTCAATATTGAAAATTAAAAATGCTTTCAGTAACGAAGATATCCCTATTAATATCTCAGAATTTGATAAAATGAGTCAAGGTCGCAAAAATATTTTTAATTTCTGCCCTCATATGGGGTCTAGCACTACGGCCATGGAAATGGCAACTGACAGTGAAGAGGAAGAAGAACAAGAAGCAGGATCATCATTATCAGACGAAATCGGCATGGGAATATTGATGCAGTAAAAAATGTAGAGGGTTTTTATTAAGATAACAATGACAGATAAATTAATGTATTTAAATTTTAATGGACTATGTGATTATAAATTTACACACAATAAATTCAACTATAAAATTGGAAATGAATTTTTACATTTTTTACGGTCCGTTAAAATATTTGACTCAAATGGTATAAAATGGAAACTAATTTGTAGTGGTAATAAAAAATTTAAATCTTTTATAAAAAACTACATGAATGAATCTGATTACGAATCTATTATAATTATATATGTGTGTAGTATATTCTGCAAATACATAGGCTCAAATTTCACTTTAGGTCCAATATTTGATATGGGCACATTATTTGAATTATACATTTCTCAACAGGAGTGGAACATTGATGATTATTTAATAGAGCCATGGATTTCTTTACTTGATGTAATATTTTCAAGCACAGAAATTATTTTAGCATACAAAGAAGACAATAATAATGATGACGATGATAATAGTAATAAAAGTGATAATATGGAACAAATAATTGGAGAAGAATTGTCAACAATTTTAGACCTACAAAGTGCAGACAATGATGCCAACAATATATTAGTACCACCGCAACAATTAAACATAAAGTTTGTTGATTCGATTGACAAAAAATCACAAGGTCCAAACTGCAAAGTTGTTTTTGCGAGAAAAATTGAAATATATGCTGACAATATACGGCATACGCTTAAAATTAATAACTCAGTTGCAGAATGTTCTAAGGAAACTATAATTGTTGCAAAAGGCGGATATGACACAAGTATAAACACAAATATACTGACATTTACACATAACAAACATTTAAACAATGATTTAGTATATATTGTTAAACAAACGGAACTCCTTGAATTTTTAAAAGAAAATTTTGACACAGAGGAGTTTGTATATGATGATAAAGGAAGTGGAAATATAATTTTATTCGACAGTGGAAACAATATAATTGAAAATGTTATATTAATATTTTACTTTTCATAAGAGAATGATCATGTCCTCAATTGAAAATTATCTACCATATAAAAAGCATAAAAGTTATAACTCTCAAACAATTGACCAAATTTCATCTTCTATTGGTGATGTTTTTCAAATTTTTAAAAATTTAGTACAGATTGGTCGGTTGTCGTTTTTTGAACGAATCAGTGATGCCAAAGAATACATACAACAAATAACAGGTTCTGGATTAATTGACAATGCTTTATATCAATATATTGTTGGAGATGTTTCAGCAAAAAAAGCTTCAAATTTAGTTGCGTCCAATGAGAACAGTATGCTTTTAAAGAGAGTTTTTAATTCATTGGCAGCTAAAGAAAATGTAGATCTCACGACTGAAATTGAAACAATATTAGATCCGACTCAGTTTAATTTATTTAACCTGGTATTGTTGGAAAATGAATTAAATATTGTTAAAACTCCTATTATGGATATTATTAATAAAACCTATACATATCCAAGAAATGGTTCAATGTATATTTGTGCATCAAATTGTATAATAACAAATAGTTTATCTCTTCAAATTTCCATATTTAACGGGGCTTTAACTAACGAAAATGTTGCCGATATGTTTTCAGGAATCGGTTTAGCATTTATTACTCCATTGACAGAAGGAGACATTAGACTTATTTATAATAATCAAATTCAGTTTACAATATGTACTGTACCAAGTAATTTTACATTTGATGTAGATGTGATGTTTGACAAAACAATCGAGTCTCAACATCGCCGGCTTTGTATTGTTGTTACAGCAACCACTCAATTGAGTAATTATGAATATAAAAATAGTTTAAATATTGTCAACAACATTTATTCAATTTTAAACTCTTATGTAAAAAAATCTCAAATGTGCAAAATTATATCTAATTATACTGAATTTCAGTTATATAGCTTTAAATCACAAAATACAACGATCCCAGAGTTTTACAAAGTTATAAAACCAAGTAGCATGTCTTGGCTTGCAGAGGGGTTTATCACTAATCCGATATTTTTGGCGAAAAAATACAATGTCGGATATATTGTTATAATCAATAGGCCATTATTTAGTCAGTGCGTAACCTGTGAATTTCAACATTTATTTATCAATTATTACACACGCAATGATTATTTTGAATTTGGTCGCATTTATGACTTGAAAGGAGACAATAGGAACAACAAGTTTATGATTGCGTTTAAAACTAAAAACGGTTTTATTGTAACACAAAAAAATCTTACAATAAATGAACAATTAATAACAACATTATACATTTCATTGAATCTTTTTCAATGCGAGAAAAAATTATGGTCAATTGATATTGTAAAGACATATCCACTAAATAGTTGTGCAATTGATGTAGAAATGAGTAGTTTGCCAAAAGTTAAACTAACATTAATTTTTGATAGAGCCGTTTTAATATTTCACAATAACAAAAAATTTGAACCACTGGAAAAGTATTTATTAAACGCTGAAAATTGTTTTAAATGCCCAATGGGGAATCAATGTGATTTTAACATTTGTACATTTGATAATATGTCACTATTGGAAAAGGCAATACTACCACTTAACGGTAGGTTGATTGTCGATCATGTCTATAAATTAACCGCCAATCCAGAATTGGCAATTGTAAAGTTATTGTTAAATTCAACATTGCCCGTTTATGTGTTAATTGGAAAAGCTTGGTCAAAAACGTGTGCTTTAGAGGTGTCGCTAATTTTAGAAATACCTTCTCTCGTGCGAGATGTTGTACAACGATGGCAATTGGTGCCCTACTTGACAAAGTGTCTCCTGTAGTCATTATGTGTATAATAAGAGAGTAACCGAAAGAATCAAAAACATAAAACACAAAGCAACATCTCATCTAATACAATGTCAGGTCGAAATCCAACATTTGATCCGACACAACACTTGTCCTCTAGTGGCTTCAATAATATATGGGATAATAGTTATGTTAAGATAAGTATCTATTTTATTGTGGCAATATTAATAACTTATATTATATTGGTTCTAATAAAAAAATATACTACATTGTTGGATAATAACCGCGTTGGCAATTTTCTAAGCAGATATTTACCATTTTTCTCAAAGGCAACGTCTAAATCAGCCCAATCAAGTGGCATAGTTTAAAAATGCCTATTAACAATGAATTTTTTTCATTTGATGACAACGAAGAATCACAGCAAACTATATTCCAACCAGATAGTCCACAAACAGGAATAACACCACCGAATTTTACGCAAAATAATGTTTTGACTGCTAGCGAATATAAACAATTCAAAGATGCTTTAGAAAATATCAATTTTTCCAATTTATATAGTCCAAATATAAAAACCAAATTACAATTTGGAAATTTTATATTTAATATATTAAAAATTTTTAGTGAAGAATATAAAACACCTGAAATTGTAGACATTATTAAATTACTCCAACCAGAGTGGCCACCAGCCACAAATGACTCAATAGATTATTTTGTTGAAAAACTTACAAATTTTTTCCAACTAATTGGACAGAACGAGAGTTTAGGTACATCTAGGGTGACACTTAGTTTGTTGTTCAACTTAATTCATAGACCTGAGGCAGAAATATATCGTGATGATACTAATGATGACGACACACCACTATTAGTTAGCAGTTTATATAAAACCAAATTTGAATTTCCATCACGATTAAAGTATAAAATCAACGTGACTGTATACGATTTATATGGTGAAAGTTGTAATCCGGCTAATATTTTAAAAAGAATTAAACATCATTATTATACTATAAATTCATGTAAAATGTTAATTTTAAAATATACAGATGAAAAATTCATATCTTTCCTACAGTCATCTAAAGGTGAGATTTGCACGCTTGATGTTTTAAAAAATATGCCACAACAAGAGCAAACATATGAAAAACAAACATCATTAGATCCTGTGTCAAAACGTCAAGCAAGAGTCAAAAATACTATTTCAAACTGTTGCATAATGTCATTTCTTGCTGAATCATATACAAGCTTCAAGACAGGTGGTGCTTCATCTGGCGGCGAACAAAATCAAAACGATTATTGGCCAATATTTTTCAAATTCCAACATGATAATAAGAAAAAGATTTAGAAAGAAAATGTCTTCTACTTTAAAATGTAACAGAGTTTCACGACAAACAAGAAAACTCCAAAATGTTGGAGGAAGAGGAGGTGCACATAGAGATATTCCCGATGCAATTATATTTACAGATTTATTATTGGATGTATTTGTTAAATCTGAAGATTCAAACACCCTTGTAGAAGCGGTTAAACAATTATCTGCACAACAAAAATGTACATCATATTATTTTTATTGCGACCCCATAACTAAAAAAATATTTAAACCTAATGGAAATAATATTTTTGTAATAGAATCAGCTAACTTACCCTTAACAACAGTGGACAGCAACAATGGAGATTCGTGTGTAATTTTATTTAATATTTTTGACCCATTATTTTTGAAACAATCAAGAAACTATAACATAAAATATATTATATTGGTTGTAAACTGGTTGAATGAGTATCCAATTACAGAAGGAAGTACAATTTCAACTTGTTTACTATTTAAAAATAAACATCAAAAACAGTGTGAAAATATTATAAAATATGAAAACTTTACACCATTTTATAAGAATACAGACGTTCAACTATTAACAATTAATGACTTGGTGGCCCTAGATGAAAATTATATTTTAAATTCCAGCAGCGTTTATGTTTTTGTATTACAAAACACTGATATAAATTTTAGGTTCTTTAAAATTTTCTATTATTCAATTATATTCAAATGGATGAAATGGGGTGTACAAATTGTTGAATTAATACCAAATAAACATGGTTTATTTAAAATATTAAATAAACAATTTCACGACGAATTAAATACATTGATAAATTTGGACATTCGTAGTGATTTAGGTTGTATTGAAAACTCAAACATTAAGTTTACATCAGATTTGCAAAGCGTATTGAAATGTTGTCCAGTTATATTTGACCCAGAAAATAATGTATTTAAAATTTGTGATGTTAGATATTTAATTTCTACTGCTAAAGAGTTAGCCAAGACAGTTTCTAAAAATGGACTTTTGCCAGATAAATATTATAATGTTGGAATCAAACCAAATTTGTTGATTGGTGGTAAAATGTGGAAACCAAGTATGATGACAAGTTCCTGTTTAAGAACAGTTGGTGTTAATTTTTGTTTTATGAAAAGATTTGCGCCAAATTTTATGAGTGGAATAGACATAAATAATTATTATAGAAATTTATTAGATATAGTCGAGGATACATGGTTGTAATAAGAAGAAGACAGGCGAACCATAAAGCACAATACAACAACAATGTTTTCTTTATTAGTAATACTTTTATGTGTCAACTCAAACGTGTTGTCTAGTAATAATACAACTTATTTTGAGTCATCAACAAATAAAAGTACCAAATTCAATCGATCATCTGTATTAAGGTTTGACGAAATTAATTCGATTATTATACTAAACCGGCCTTCGCCTGCAGAAGATCAAACCACCGCCAACGATAAGTCGTCCACTGATTTATTAGAAAATATGACAACAATCAAAAACGTGGGTGGTGATATAATAGAAAAAATGTCAAATCAAACCACTTTTGAAATAACAATGAATTCAACTATTATTGAACAAACTTTACATCACCTGTTTAACGAAGGCCGATTTATACGTAATATTTGGCTCTACACGTCAGGTTTAACTACATTTTTCATGTTAACATTTATTTTTTGTATTAAATATGTATGCAAAAACTGTCGTGAACCATCCAATGGTCATCTAAAAAACAGATTATTTGAAGAAAACGACGACGGAATGACTGAAATTCAAGACCTACTGGCAAATAATGTATGGAATGTGGAAAATATTAAGAAGGCAACTTTGCCATTTAAAACAACTATTCATAGGACAATTGAAACGGACATAAAATGATAGAAATATATGTAAATCCTTTGATTGGTTTATAATATGTTGTTTCTTAAAAGCATTTTAAAATTATCACTAATTATGCTTGTTATAATAAACGTTTTGAACATAATTTCTGAATTGTTTTTTTCTCAAATAAACTTTCCTATTTTAAATCAAATTAATTCATATATTAGACAAACTCGGTTGGATAACGCATTGTTTGTAGATGTTTATTCACTGACAAATAGAATTGATGGCAGTGATATTCGACTTGCAGTTGTAGCGCCATTCAATTGGTTTTTGTTAAATTTAAAACATTCAGTATACATTTACTCAACTTCAACAGGAAATATAGATGCATGCGGAGATGGCAATAGTAGTAAATTTGTTAAATTAAACAGCCCCAAAAGTGGTAAGCCGCTGAATAATTTACAAGTTGTGTGTATTCCGTTTACAATATCCACAATGTTGGAATATTTTTCAAATGACAAATCTAAAATTAGATTTACAATAAATATTCCAAATGACTATTCTATTAGAAGTCTAACAGTAATTGATATTGTCAACAAACTTTTAATAGAAGGAGCATTTAGTGTTATATAAGACACAATGTCAAAGTTACGGGTAGCCATAGTGGATATTCAATGTGTAACAAAAGATAAACAATGGTTTATCAAAGAGTTTTCAATCAAAGAAGTTGCACCATACCATGGAAAAACACGATCATTAATGTTTTCACATGATGACGCTAATTTCACGAAAGAAAACAAATTTTCCTTATCATACATTGGAACTGATTATACTACAGGCGATCTGCAATACAATCCTGAAATAATATATAACTACATCAAGGCTTTTGATATCCTGTTGGTTAAAGGAAAAAATAAAATGCAAGCATTAAAAAACTGTTTAATATATTATTACACGTACAACTCAGAGCTTAGTCAGAGGTGGGTTGATGTTTGGTTTAAGCCTTTAGACCAATCGTTCATTAATGTTTACAACATAGACGATGACGTTGCGTATGACACGACACAATCCTTTATCCACAATTTTTACAAGCCAACGTTTAGTCTAACACACCAAAACTACAACGATCAATCGCTTCAACGAAAGTGTAAATATAACCACGATGGCGCGTGTACCTTCAGAAATGTTTGGAAAATTTATCGAGAATGGTGGCAGAAGAATTAATGTAAATTATAAGAGAACAGTCAAAATTCTAAAAAAAATGTATGGATCATTTAATAACCAGTTTGAACGTGACAACAACACGACATTATCATTATTTCAATGGACATTTTTCGAATATGCATGTATTTTATTATTACTTGTAATGCTAGTAGTGTTTGCAGTTTACGTGTTCCATTCGCCATTCAACACTCTATCGACAATGGCAGATCAACAGATAACATTAGAAGAATTTACATCCAACACAAAACTATTGGCCGCTGCAATTGTAATGTCTATAATACATTCAACTGCCGACTGGCCTTCACTTCATTTATTGAATTTCGCGACAACCCTGCCCATTATTACAGTTCCCAGAAAAGCTATGGATTTTATGTGGGAAGATATTAAGCACTTTGAATATCAACCGAATGATTTTATGTACGAAGAAAAACCAAACAGTATTTGGACATTATGTCCATTTGGTCAACTTGAAAGTAAAACTGAAAACAAACGACAAGTAATTTACAAATCTGGTGAACATAATAATATGAAAACTTATACTCTCATATCATCATCCAGACGTGAGAATGACAATTTTCGTTCAGTATATGGTTTTGTAGAACCCGGTATAATGATTAGTAATCACGAATCAAATATTTTACAAATATCACAACCAATTCATGTTGCAAATTATGAATATCAAAACACATCTACAAACTCTCTAGAATCAATTTTAATACTTCCATCTATTGACAGTAAATTGAAGGATGAAAAGCCTCAAATATTTGTTGCTACATATTCCTCCATAATCGACGAGAACGAGTTTGTCAATAGTTTTGAACGTTTAGACAACTTACTAGCTCAAACATTTAAACTATCTAATGAACCTGTCAAATCCACCAAAAATATACTAATTTCATTTGTTATGATGATCAAATTGAATGATAAAGACACGTCTCAATACAATTCGTCAGCCAAAATATTGAATAAATTTAAAACTTTACCAATATCAAAATATCTTAACGCGACAATATTATCAAATCTTAACGGATTTTATATGGATAAAATTTTAAATATAGATTTCTCTAAACCTCAAAACATAGGAACTATGAGAACAACGTATGCAAGCGTTAAAATGTTTCTAACTGACCATGATTTGTTTGAAAAATATGGGCACATTTTTGATGAACATTACGAACAAAACCATTACACCATGACAACATTAACCAACATTGTTTGGAAAGGCGTGCCAACTGTTGATAATAAAATGGTGAGACAAAAAAGAAGTGCAATTGAAGGCGATGATGCAATTTCATTTATTGAAAATATTGACCCAATTATTGGAGATGATTATCGCCATGATGGTGATGCAACGAGTATAGCGACAGAATTATCAACAGCCGACCAATACATCGAAGACAACATTGACGATTTTACTGAAGATTCTGAAGTGCTTGATAAGGTGGAAAATGTAAACATTGAAGATAAAATTTTTCAAACTTTTACAGATAGACCACACACCGCATTAACGTAAACATGAATGCTACAAGACATTTTCGTAAAGTAGAAATTTCATTGCCACTAAACGTTACTGGATATCATTATATAAACGAAACTGTTGCTCCGAAGTTGTCTTTAAACGAATCTTTCTTTTTGAATCCTTCTGAAGAATGTATTCAACAAATGGAACATGAATCAACTAATCATATACTAATATATACTATGATAATTTTTTTATCATTTTGTATAATCTTTTTAATGTTTTATTCTTTTCATATATATCGTCTGCTGAAAAAAAATCAAGTAAAATATAACGGTCTAATATTAAATACTCGTAATGTGTATAAAAAATCCGATGAAGAACTTGTAACATTAACTACTTCACAAGGTTGATGTAAAAAACTGTTTTAAATATAAATCTGTTGAACTATTTGTATTTTTATTATATTTTGACTATAATTTTTGGGCTGTATAATAAAAGTAGAATACAATGTCATATGTCGAGTGTGATTGTTATTAAATTAATTAACAGTGAATACAAAAGTAACAAATACGTAAACAAAATATTAAAACACTGAGTTTGAGTTGAAAATCAGTCAGTTTTGGTTAATGTAGATGATTTTGGTAAAGTGTGGACGTAGCTAGAATTTTAGAGCCTAACGATGCTATTTCAAAGCCATTTTTGAAGATATCACAAGTTCTGATATCCGCGGAGTCCACCCTTCAACTATTTCTATCGATAAACCCGGCTTATTTTAATTAATAATGTGCTCAAAATGCTAAAAGCCAAGAAATTTTAACATCTATTTGTAAAGCTCAATGTATTGTTGAAACTGATACAAAATTTAAAAAATAGCAAGAGCTTGCGAGAGAAGAAACGTAAACAAGGAGATTCAGAAATAACAACTTGCGAAGATGAATACAAATCGGAGGAGTCAAACCACATATTAAAACTCTGTTTTAGTTTGAAAATAGGACAGCAGTTTTGGTAATCGTAGATGATTTCGGCAAAGCGTGATTTAAAGGCGCTGATGTGGTTGAAGCTGAGAAATTCACAGATCAGGTCGTTGGAGGTTTTGCCATCTATACGTAAAACTGAACAACATTCTCTACCAGATGACGAAAAAACGCGCTTGTTGAAAAAACGAATTCAAGATTTATAGAAATGATAAATTAATTAACTAAATTTAACAAAACATTGACTCAAGTTGTGCTTGAAATTAAAACTTTAAACAGTTTTGCCCCATTACAGTCCTTTGGCTGAAAATAACAGTAAAAATAATAATTTTGTTGTGATAGAAAAAAAAAATAAAAAGTATTAATACTATGCTATTAGAATTCAATAAAGTAGTTTAGAAAATCGTTTGAATGAGCTGAGAACCGTATATCCAACTTTTAAAATACCGCTAAAAATCGAATAGCGTAGCAGCAAATAATGTATCCATAATATACAATATATTATATTAAATTCATATATATATAAAATCCCACTCCGCGTCAGCCTTCGCCTAAGGTAGAACTCCTTCTACCTTCTCTTATAGACAAGGAGTGAAAGAGTCGCGCGCGAGAATATACCTACTTATATAACCAATTTTAACGATATTAACGATTATAAATCGAATACATCGATAACTATTAGCAATTTTCGATTTTTATTGGTCTAAAGTAAATGAAAGGTGGGGATACAACGATAATTTCGTTATTTCTTTAAAGGTAAGAGAGATTTTGGTTAGTTGGAAACCAGAGGTTAATGCGAGTGGTCATAAATTTTTGTATATTAATGTTTTTTATTTACTTATAGTTCTATATGTAAATCGGTCCTAACCAATCATCTAAACCATTTGAGATATATAACGATATTATCTTTCTATTCCTATTTTCGAACCAACAAGCAACAATTGAGGCCTTATGAAAATAATTAATGTATTCGTCATTTAATCGTTGAAATTGGGCATTAGCGTCTTTTAGCGCACGACTCTTTCACATACTTTGTCCATACAAGGAATGCAAAAGAAAGGGTTTTTTGCTAGAGGAAGGCTGAAACAGAGGAGTGAGGTTTTATAAATTCAATGCCCGTATCGTTAGCGATAATTTAGTTAAAAATGTAAAAAAATTTTGTTGTTGCCATATTCACAATTCTGAGTTTAGTTTATAATTATGGAAGATATATAAGATACATAAGATATGGAACATGATGTTTGCGGTACTGGTATTGAACCATATTCACCTCCTCAAAATCAAGATATGGAATTAATAGAAACCAGGAAAAAATCTTTTCAAATTTTTGGTTGGGATGAGAATATTCCTGTTAGTAGTACAAAGTTAGCTGAAGCAGGATTTTATTATTTAGGTAATTCTTTCCTTTGATAGTCATTTCTGTCGTTTATCTACGTTAATGCCGCTGTAAGGTACAAAATTAGCACACCTCATAATGGCGCTAATGTAATTGCAACGATATCATCATATAGTTATGTTTAAAACTGAAATTTTTTAGGTAACAGAGACGCTGTTAAATGTTTTCATTGCGGCGGAGGTCTTTACTTGTGGGCCCCTGGTGACGATCCATGGCTTGAGCATGAAAAATATTATTATAATTGTTCTTTCATACGACTCAACAAAACCAACAAAGAAGTTAAAATCATTAGTGAATGGATGAATTCAGAACTTGTTAAACAGTTAATTGGCATAAATGCATTTTCCATTAATTCAATTAAATTAACACTTAATGCACGCTATAATAAATGCCAAAAACCTTTCGAATCATTTGCTGATATATATCAAGCCGCTGCAGAATTTGAACAAGCTTGTGATAAAAAGATTGAAGAGTAAGTAAAACATGTTTTTAATATAGAATTAATTAATTTAAATATTAAATATATTACAATAATATTTTTTAGCATTTCAATACGTCAATTTAATAAAAACATTATTAAAACATCAGTACCAACTCCAATACAACCTAAGCTATTGCCATCAGAAACGCAAAATGAAGTTGCAATTAGAAGAGAAACTTTAAAACAAGACGAGACTTTAATATGTAAAATATGTTTAATGAATGAAATAGGAATTGTTTTTCTTCCTTGTGGTCATCAAGTTGCATGTAATCTATGTTCACTAAGATTAATCAATTGTCCAATATGTAGGCAGTCTATTTGTGGTTATGTTAGAACATATTTTTCATAATTTGTAATAATCCCTAATATTGTGTATAATATGATAATGACGATATCGTCGATGATATAATATGCTATTTAAAGAGAATATTGTGTATAATATGATAATGACGATATCGTCGATGATATAATATGCTATTTAAAGAGAATATTGTGTATAATATGATAATGACGATATCGTCGATGATATAATATGCTATTTAAAGAGAATATTGTGTATAATA
>JAUJYT010000199.1:0-25220 GCA_033996565.1 Nanhermannia nana
TGTCATCACGAAAAAAGTAAGAAATAATTAATAAAATACATTTTAAAAGATTATTTAAATGACTTAAACTATCCTCATTTGCTTATGAATTCATAAAATAAAATTCAATTAGTGTTTTTAGTCCTTAGCAATGATATTTAGACGGATTGCGTGGTACTCACAATTTGAGGCTTTTAGTTATTAAATTTATTTAACTGATTAAATTTTTAGATATGGAGCAAATCACTGGCCTAACCCTACTTTTGTTTGAACAAAATTTATTTACATGAATTAATTTGATTAATTAATTGAATGAGTATAGCAATCACTAATGAATTAATTGTTTACATTTTAGAATTACATGAGATTTCTTATATTCATAATGCAAGTGATTCTCAATAAAATGTTAATATAACTCAATACCAACCAATCAAATATGATTAGCTTTAATTAAGCTATTGTTTCCTATCACCAAAATTAATCATTTGAATGCCAAAAATTTAATCACAGAATTGAATCTCTAATTTCCATTCAAATACAAAATGCCAGTTATTCAAAAAGAATTCATGCATAGAAAAGCGCATTAAATCTATAATAACAATAAATACAATCACGTATGTTAAATAAAAACGAAACACTTAATTCTGATTCATTTTTTGTAGAGTTACAGAACTTTAGCAGCAATTCATATAAATGAATAGAAAGTTATGGGCTATATTACAGTTTTTATATTGTAGAATAGTGATGGAAACCTCAATCCCATGGGATGGGAGTGGGATTGCAAAAAAGTGTTTGGGATGGGATGGGAGTGGGAGGGATTGAAAAATTTTTCAATGGGATGGGATTGTGATTAAAAATTCTAATGTTTTCCATCACTATTGTAGAATATAAAATGCAAAAAAATGTAAATAAAAAAATATGATCCTGTACGAAGTCTAAGTAACATATTCTATGTTGTAATAAACATCTGTAACAATACTAAAATGAATAGGAATTTGTCTCTTAATATATGATATTTTTGTTGAGAGCGTTAATCATAAAATATGCGAATATAAGCAATAAATCATTAGTTACTGTAAGTCACGCACATATTTAATGAAATACGCTCTCATTAAATATATATATAATAATAACTATTGCTATATCAATACAAAATACTAGTATTTTAATTAAGAATACCCTTAAAAACTAAATATAATTTTAATTAAAACCCCAGAATTGTATGAATGAATAGAAAAGTAAAATACAAAATGCATGCGATATATAAGTATTCTTAAAATAAAAAAATAATTATTCAAAACATTGAAATGACTACCGCATGCATTGAACAAATAGTTAGATTAAAGAAACTGTTAGATAAAAGAAATATAAGATAAATTACTCACTTTCATCATCAAAAGAATGGTATTGAGTACAATTAAAACCATAATAAAATATTCAAATGCTGTCGAAACGACAACTCTCCAAATCTTATATTTAAGTGAGTCTTTATCTTTAGGCATATATCTCTGCAAAGGTCGCGCTTGAATGGCAAAGTCTATGCATGATTTCTGGTTTTTGTCAAGTTCTCCTTCTTCTAACTCTTTCTCTCCCTGTTCTTGAAATGTAATGATAATTAAGGCAACGAAGATGTTGACGAAGAAGAATGGAAATACGATAAAGAATATGACATAGAATAGTGACATTTCAATACGAAAACGCGGGAGTGGGCCGTGATCTTCGAATACTGAGTCCATCGAGTTTTGCAGTACACTATTTGCATGAATATTGATAAGGTTTATAAGTTATTTATAGGTATGTTATATATAGGCATATATTTTAGTATGGTTTCAATCAATAGAAAATTGTGGCGATGGGTAAAGTGAACATTATTTTAGCATCTATTTAATGATTTCTGATAAGTAGAATATTCTGGTATATAATTCTGGTATATATATATATAGACTTATTCTCATTTGTTTTACTTGGATCTGAGCCTTAAGTTAAGACATTTAAAACTTCTCGGGGATAACAATTACGAAAATTAGATTATTATAAGTAATTTATCTCTAAACGTGAATTCAGTTATTAGATAAGTCGTATCCTATAACTAACTTATTTTGATGTCATTTATTTACTACAGTATTAGCTTAACTGACTTGTGAGTCCTAACTGTTACTGACACTTATTTAAATTCTCTGAGCTGAGGCTTCATTTCATGTTTTGAAATTCAGCGTTTTTATAGGTCTTCACTGTTTTAAATTAAATTATATTTTCAAAGTTAGTATCAAAAAATAAAAACTTAATATTTGTTCTCTAAAGTTGTGACTAAAAGCAAAGCAGAGTAAAGCTCTATAAATGTGAGTCAAATAACGTGTCTGTTGATCTCTTGAAACGAAAGGACACGAAAGCATAGATGAAAAATGGTATATACGTTGGTGAAAATTAAAAAAAAGTTATACTTAGGCCATCCTTCACCAGTTTGTACTGTGAAAAGTGTTAACATCGCCGCAATAACGTTGTCATAATGAAATGGATGGCGTTTCCACTCACGCTTCTTAACTTCTGGAGGTTTGTATTTTGATGTAAATTCAAAATATTCACCACTGAATAAATATTTTAAAAAGTATTTTTCATTAAGGCATTGGACACATATTACTTAAAGTAAATGCACACATAATAAATGGCACTATAGAGACCCACATGACCCCACATGACCCCTATAGACCTCAAGTAAGGATTTTAACACTAAGGTTTGATCCCTGCCTTCGCATATGTTTGTTATTTCTTTTTTATGATATATAATATTCTTTTTAAGCAAAATAATCAATAAAACCAATTTAAGATAAACTGATGATAAAATTTCATTATTACAGAGATTTATAACTTATTTTAATTTTTAGAATCTTTCTTATCCTTTTAATATTTTAAAATAATTACACTATTTTGTATATTTTGTACCCCTATAGTGATGTAAAGCTAAGCTTTGACCCATCCCTCCCTCTTAAAGCTAGTTATGTAATGTGAGTGATGTCTACTCTTATGAAAATTCTATGTTTAAAAATAAATGCCATTTTCATTGCTGTCGAGTATTCTAACTATGAATGAATTAATCGATGGCAACACAACAGCGCATCTATTTTATAAAACTTACGCGCATTCACTTTGAAACAATTTCGATTCATCCGTACAATAATTAAATCTCCCGTTGAAAAGTTGAACCGCAATCACAGCAAAGATAAATTGAAATAACATATAAACAATTAATATATTGAACACATTTTTGAGTGATGTCACGACACAGTCAAACACAGCCTTTGTTGAAGTGAAATAATTGAATAGAAACAAAAATGCATTTCAATGAAGGTTTTAAATAACTATGAAAACGATTGAGTCTTACTTTTAATTTGGGAACTCGTTTGATAGTTTTGAGAGGTCGGAGAACACGTAATACCCTATTAAAGTAAATTTGTATTCAATAATATAATACAAAATTAAGATCCAAAAGAGTTGTGCCAAACCTGAGTGACTTAATAACGCTCAAACTTGATGCGGCGCCTTTTGTTCCGGGACTCGCATCTCCACTAAATCGGAAAAATAAATCAGTTATATTTGGATACAATTAGGACTGCAATCTCTTTTAATTCTAATCTATTAAATCAATTTTAAAAGGCCATCAAAATTTAAGTCATCATAAGTTATGTAAACATAGACTATTGAATTGGGGTTTAGTCGGGGTTCAGAATCACCACTTATTGAATAAATTTTTAAATAAATTAAACACTTTTTAATATGAATAATGTGTATTAAAAGAGGCTCTCTCTCCCTCCCACCCCTTACCCTGTCACTGACTCAGAAAATTTTTGGGTCCAACTAATCTCGAACCGACACCCAAAATAATACACAGAATATTTCAATTGAAGTTAAATATTGGTCATAAGGTTGAACATAATTTGTTTGGAAATGTTATAGTAATTCAATTGTATAATATACTGATTTAATGGTTAGTGACATACATGAAGTTATCGAAAATCTTAATCAATTAGGTAATTAAGACTTGCAATGGTGGTGACATGCACTGCATTATTGTCACATGAAATATATTACTTTTATTAGCGTCTGTTTTATTATTCGCTTAGTTGTGAACCAAAAAATAAAAAGATAAAAAATGGAAAACTATCTGATAAGTGCATTAAGGATTACTCGAGACTCATCTGAGCTCCAAATACTGTTAGTGATTAATTTTAGTTTATTTTCCAAAGTGCACTCTTATAGTTGACTAACAATGATATCCTTTTTATTGGTATAAAATGATTAGTCAACAACTTTTGATCTGTAAGTTCATCAGGCTTTCAGTGAAAGCATTATAAGCTATATTATAGACATTATATGCTTTAGGTCTCGCATAATTGCAATTCACACCCAGGAAAATATTCGGGTTATAATAAAATTTAATTAAATTTTTAATTTGAAGAAATATTTTTGATGTTAAATAAATAAAAGTTCAAATAAAATATTCGATAATTATAGAACACATTGTAAATGACCATAAGAAAAGTGAATATAAATAAAAAAATAACTCACAAGATAGTAAAAGCGATGGCACAAAGCGCACAAATGACAACAATAGCATCCAATATATTCCAGAGATCGCGACAATAAGAGCCGGGATGAAGAAAGACTCCCTGATCTATTACTTTGAGTAACATTTCTACTGTAAAAACACCAGTGAAGGCATAATCAAAGTATATCAAAACTCTGTTGACATCAGACTGTTCCTCAACTGGGTCTTCAGCAGCTAAGGCCATACTACTCAATGTGATGATAATCATAATAAAAGCATCAAAATATCGCATATTAGTGACAAAATGTGCAGCGCGTCGGATCGGATTGGATGATGAGAGTATAAACATGGAAGAATAGGGCAACATTGGCTTTGGACCTGTTATCTCTTCCTCCTCTTCCTCTACGGGTTCAAGTGCTTTTGGTTTCGGTATTTTCACTAATTCGAACTCTATTTTCGTCACATCTTGAATCTGTCCGCCTCTTGCGTTTGTTTGAGGCGATGGCGGACATATGTTTACTGCTGGCAATAGATCTAATTCGTCTGTTTGTCCTTCAATAGTAGTTCCCTGTTTATGAAGATCAGCGATTTCTTTCTCGATCTCTTCTTTATTGCGTTCTCTGTCAACTTCTGCTTCTTCTTCTTCAGCTGCCGTCAGCTCTTGAGCGTTCGCTAAGTTGTCGACGGCAATGGCCAAGAATACGTTCAGTAGTGTATAGTTTCCAAATAAAACAAGAATTATAAAGTAAACACTGTATATCATTCCTCCCCCATGTATACCACCCTGGGATTTAATTGCTTTATACATGACTTCGTTCCAGTCCTCGCCGGTTAATATTTGAAATACAGTGAGCAATGCTATGGCAAATGAATTAAAGTTAGCTGGAGGTGTGCCCTCTTCGAAGTTGAACCTATTTTATAAGATTTTTACGTTTAAAAACACTTTATAATGACTTAGAGTCGCATAAATGTATGAATTATGAACAGCTAAAAGTCGAGACTTTTGAGTTATCAAAAAAGACCAGAAAATACCAGAAATAAATCAATACTTACGCGCCACCAAATAATTGCATACCCAGAAGAGCGAATATCAGTATGAATAAGAATAAGAGAAATAACAAACTTATAATAGATCTCATTGAAGCCAATAATGAAATTACTAAATTCCTTAAAGACGACCAATACCTGAAGGAATATTTTAATTAAATTTTTTCCATTTAATTGGAATTTTTTGTATTCATAGTTTTCAAAATTTCATACTTTGTGACTTTGAATATTCTGAGCAAACGAAGAGCTCTTAATACAGAGAAACCGAATGATCCGCCTTTCACTTCAGACCAAATTACTTCAAAAATGCTGCCAAATATGACCTAATTTTACAGATTCATGGTTAGCATAATTCCAATTACAGTATAATTATAATTCTTAATCAAAGTTTGCAAATAATTTTTATTTAATTCTAATGAACTACTGTATAATCTTACCATACAATCAAATCTATTGAATGCTGACTCGAAATATGCTCTGACCCCAAGTGCATATAATTTGATACACATTTCACAAATAAATAACCCCAAAAATACAAATTCGGCGATATCTGCAATTTAGACATTTTTTTATTTAAATTAAACTCCAATTCTAAACAAAATTATGGTGCTATCAAAAAAATCTGTTTAGTTTTACTTATATTTTAGGAAACGATGTCATTTAATTATGTAAATTGATAAAAAATAGTGTCTTTTCTTATTCTTACCAATTATTATAATATCTATATGTACTGTATATCATAATTTATTGAACTATCCATCAAAACAGTTAATATTTTAGGAGATTAAATGTCATCAAAGTTATTACTACTGTAAGCTTATATTTGTGTTAATGTAATTCATTTTTATATTCTTAATGTATTAAAATGCAAATGTACTGACTGTACTGTAATGACTGTAAATGAATGAATAATTATAAACATTATCAAAGTCTTCGAAAATTGTTCAATACTTTAGTGAATACAGAAATCAAGTATTGTTTACCGACTGATCCAGATATTATACTTACACAAGAAATCTGTGAGCCATTGGCGCTGTCCCTTATGCTCCACCGCTACACATGCAGTGTTTAAGAACACTAATACGATGACAAACCAATAAAAAGCTTGAGTTTTGATTCCACGTCGGACTCCAACTCTGTGTCAGTTAAATGTGTTGTGAAAAAGAAAGTGAAGAAAAAGTTGATATATTTTGCTATTAAATGTGTTTTGAGCATAAATACTATCCCAAACTTATGTTCTAACTTATCTAGGTTCTAACTTATCTAGGTTCTAACCTGAATCTTTTTTCGGCTCTCCAGAAGGCTTTGCAGGCGCCTTTGTTTTTAATCTTTGAGTGTAAATAGGAAGCCCTCGCGAAACCTGTATTGTCGTATTGAGGAATAAGTTAAGCAGAAATTTTTTATGTTATGACAGCTAAACATATCTATAAAATATATCTCGCTCTTATATTTTAAAAATATAGCGTAGATTTGCAGTTAAAGCAAAAGTAAAATGAAAACTAAAAAACCATAAGAAAAATAGAGCACTAGAAAAATAGGATTAGTTTTAAAACTCTATATTTGCCAATCATATCATGAATTCGTGCACTTTAAAAATAAGGATAGGAATTATTTTTATGGGTTTCAATAAATTTTCATAACCATTTTAATGCATTATACAGTACAGAATATGATTTAAAATTAGAGCATAACAAGTCTTAGTCTAATTTTTTCATTTAAAAAAATGTGCAAACAATGCTTCAGTAAAATCAGATTTATGACAGGCCAGCATTGATTTTTACAGTCATAGTGAGGCTAATACTGCATAATATAATAACACCGCTAATCGGTATTTTGCATGTGCTTTTCTTATCTAATTAGTTATGTAAAGATAAATGATTTTTGATAGTTTTGCAAAGAGTAGAGCTAATGAAATCACTAATAATTACTATTTGGAAAAAGTGCTTTTAGTGCTGAAAAGCTAAAGATAACTAACTATAAGGGGCACTAATACTAGTATAAAATAAGTGCTTTTAAAGCTAAACTATAGCTAAATTGCCCCCTTCTCTAATTGTTTCTAGTTGTCAATCAAAATTTACCAAATAATGCCCTTTGCGTTCTATAGGTGTTATACCTTTCAGCACCTTCCTTGAAGGCACTATTTTGCAATTGGTTTTCGTTAAAAATGAGTTTTTTGATGGTTTTTAGAGTTTTGGAATTTCGGTGGGAGTGCAGAAGTGAACAAACGATATGTTTTTGTGCAATTCAATACACGCACATTCGGATTTGTTATAGATATATATAATTAGGTGTTATATATATTTGTTAAGATAATTATGAGGCACAAACACACACAAAACACACACACGCAAAATATGAGAACGTTATTGGAAAAATTGGTCATTTAGTTGCCGATTCATTATTGCAGTGATGAACACAAGTGTTGGAAATCGTGTATTAATTGGAGAGTGAGTTTATTTTAATTTTGTTATTCAACATTATCAGGAAGAAGACCATGCATGCAAAGAGAGAAAAACATTTTAAAGTGAGATTTGAATTACAATAATTAAAATATTATTTAAACGAAAATTTTATGTTACAAGTATTATTAAATTAACAAAACTCTAAAGAAAGTGATATTTTGTATAATAATTATATATATTTTAAAATAGCATTTAATGTATCATAAGATGTAAAAAATAAAGGATGTTTCACAGGAAAAGCGCGATTTTTTTGAATTTATACACATTTAATGTATCCCCTATAACCCCCATAGCCCCCATAACTCCTATATCCTCCATAACCCCTCAACACGAATATATTGTGCCCTGAGTTCGAACTGAGCCTTAATTTAAATTCGATTAATTGATCATAAAATTTTATTTTCATCTTTAATTTGATGTATAATTTGCTAATGTTTGTCAACTATTAAATAAAGAGACTTATAAATTGCTAAAAATCCTGTGAAACACTATACAGAAAAAGTTTGATAAAACAAACACTTAAAGGGTAAAAATTTTGGTTAGGGGTAACATTTTGTTATATAAACTGGAATTAACTTCATTTGATAGACAAACAGGATTCTGGTTATGTTGGTTATAACGAGATCGTTAAATAGAGGTTTGTTATTATCGAGCTTTTACTGTATATACTAAATGTAATAATTGTATGGTCTATGAGAACATATTGAAGCAAATAAGAAATGTGTGCATTAATCTCCTTAATCTGTTCGATAGTGACACAACAGTCCTAATATGTAGTGTCAGTTTCTATTTCATATTAAACATAAGCTCTTTAGCTCATCTTTTTTTGTTTTGTCATTTTAATAACAGCATTACCTTCTTCCTCCTCCTCCTCTTCCTCTTCTTCCTCGTCTGTGCTTTTGCTGTGCATGCTTTTCAACTTTTTTCGTTTGGCAGCAGCTCTGCGTCGAGCTATTAGAAGACATAAAAATAATATTTATTATATAAACACAAATATATATATCAATCATTTGACAATTCCTTATCGCGCAATGTATTAAATTTTACTCTCCATTTGACCGCTTTTACCTTCAATAATGTGCATTTTCTCTTCTTCCGTAGTTCTTTCTTCAGCTAAAATGACTTCCTCTGTCAGAGCAAAACAGAGATAGAGTTAAAGAACAAATATATTAATGACTCGCATCGAAAAGTATTTTTCAGTATCTATTTTTCAGGAACTACACAAATGTTTTGAATAAGAGCTCAAGTATTATATGGTTATGAAAACAGTTGATATCTTTTGAAAGCAATTGCATATTACCTGCTTTGCAGATCCATTCGACATAACCATTGAGTTCTCTCTCTAACTGCTGTTGTCGTCTGAGTTTTAGAAATGCCTGACGATTCTCCACTCGTTCTCTCTCTTTTGCGAATTCCCTACAAATGCATACATTAAGCTATAAATTTTCTTTATTATGTATACAACATATTAAGCAAAAACCTCATAAAGCCTCAAATATATACTCTTTTAAAATATAAGTCAAATATTTCATATTTGTTTAAACTATGCCTGACGATGTCTAATGATATTCTCATATAAATTCTTTGAATTGTTTTTATTTATTCTTGAAGTATAGGATTGAATAAGTTCTAAATTAAATCATGTGAATGAACGGCAGAATTTCAGAATAAAATCTTAGGCTAAGACATATTTTTAAAATTGAATGCAATTTAAGAATAAAATATATAGAAATTTTTCTGTTTTCCGATAGAAATAAAAAATAGAGATTTTAGGTAAACATTTGCTATAAAATTGTCTCTGAGTGTAACTAATTGTTAACTGAAGTGCAAAGAAATGGACAAAAAATAGAAGAATAGCGCAGCCATTCTTGATATACATTTATATAGATATTTGTTGTATAAAAACTGAATTTTTTGGAATAGTGTGAATCGAAACATAATATGAAACTAATCCATAACATACTTGAATGACAAATCCAATCAAAATAAGTTATTATGCGCTGATATTTTATATCATACATATAGAGGTAATATCACACATACTAGTTATGGTACAGCATTTCTACATCTGATATCATTTTTGCTTAGTTTTCATTTTTTATATTAATTTCAAGACAACCATATATTAAATAAGCGCTCGATAAATGTTAAGCTTATTACTAAATTTTGTTATTTGCTTTCAAAAGTTAAAACGATTACAACTGTGCACTTGAAAGTGAAATAAAAATCAAATCATAATATAAAAAAGTAAAAACTTCAATAATAAGTCAACTTACCCACTAAGGACACCAAGAACTAAATTGAGCATAAAAAATGATCCCAAAATAATAAGCGGTACAAAATATATCCAATTATAAGTACTGCCCAATGCATCGTTCGTCTATAAATTTTACAAATTGGTTATAAAATTTTGAATATTTTTCAAATTTAAACATTTAATAATTACAGTATTAGTTGTTTAATAAAAAGCTTTTTCATAACTTATAATTTATATCTCAATTAAGTAATTAATGTTAAACAGAAGAAATGTGTTGTTCTTTAATATGCATTTGAATCATTTATAATATTATAAGTGATAACTAGGTTTAAGATTTTTCGGTAATTACCGAATTTTTTTGCTGCTTTCAATCGCTCTGAAACTTTAGTTCATTGGAAGGTACAGTCAATGAAAAAAAACCTAAAACTTGTTCAATTTTGATGAAACTTTTTATAATTAAACTTGAGTTTGCCAACAAATTTTTCACAAAGCGGTAGTTATGTATCATTAAGACTTATTATTTAGCAAGCTCAATTCATAAAGAACTAGGTAATGGAAATTTTGAAATTCTGATCAATGCAAACAAACAAAAAAACTCATAAAATGAATTTTTGTTTGGCCTAACATCTCTCAATATGAGTAGGGTAGCGCATCAAACTTGAAAATTACCGTACAAAAAGTCAATTGAGTGTAGCCTACCTTACACTCATGCAAATTGATTGAACCGGGTTAAATTGTAGCGTTGTAAGGGTTCTTTACAATTATAGTTATACTATATCTTATATTATACTTATATAATTTGTATTACTCATTAAATAATTGTTCTTTATTGTAAAATTTTATTTATTCAAATAACAATTCTGTTATTAAACATGATAGAAGCTGGCTTAGTGGTCTAGGCATTGGCTCATTATTGAGTCAAAAGTTCACATAGTTCACTGAGTGGCTGTGGGTTCGAGTCTAACTGTATACTAAAAAAGTTTTTCCAAGGCTAGCATAGACTAAGCGGCCCAACTTAGGGTACTTTAGTGCTCTTAACAGGGCTGTAAATTAGCTGAAGATAGTTCAGTGTTTCACAGTGAATACGATTCACACTATCCTAATCTGGCATAAACCGCCTTAATACCTATGAGTCGGAAAGGCGGGATATAAATGAATAATCTATAATATAATATATTTTGAAATAACAATTGGGAATATAATCATTGAATGATATCACTCGTGGATTGTGGACGCAATGAGTGGGATTACGATTAGAAACTAATCTCTTCTGTAATATTCTTAAAGCTATAATTTTGATAAATTTCATTATTGCTATCCATGCATTTCAAAATGTATGTGCTATCCTGTATTATATAACTCATTTTGCACAAAAGCCAAAGCAAGAAAATATTTAGATTACAGATAAAATCTTTCTATCTTTTCCGGTAAAGAAATGAGTTTTCTAAATTCAAATGTAGAATTTGTAAGTTCTATACATTTAATACTTTAACAGAATAATGCTGTAAAAATTACTATTAAAAATTGAAGGTATATTAAGCATAAATAATTAAAAATGTATATTTCGTTTATTTAATAAAAGATTATATTACTAATCAACTGTAGGCTCGGCTTAATTTTCAATGTTTACTGTATTTAATTTTATAACATTTTAAAATTATTTGTACAGACACTAAATACATGTTATTATTAAGATATAAAAAGTTTGCTTATGTTCTTAAGTATTTAATAGTTAATCATAATGTATATAAACCATAAATACTTACCTGTGATTATTTAGAAATAATTGAATAATTGTTTACCTATTACTTGTGCGGTACTTAATGAAAAGATCATTTGAGGTTTTAAATTTACAAAAGATTTGCATTTGATTTATGTTTACAAGAGTTATATTGTCATTTTGATAGAGACTTAAAGAATGTAATTTAAAAAATAAAAAATAAAAAATTAATGTTAATTTACATATTAAGCTACCATAGATTCACTAATTGTTTGCAAAGGTCCAACATTGTTTTTTTGTATACAGTAGTAAATTGAATAACTTATTCAAAGTTATTCATGAAGTTTAATAACAATAAGATAATATTCAGTGCATCTGAAAATTAATGCATAAATACCGGTATATTTTAAATAAGAGCAAACCCATTGTTATTAATCTGAAAAAATGATTAAAACCACAAATTGAATAAATAAGTAATAAATTTAATTACTTTCAAGCTTTAAAGAATTTGTTATGTTTACTGAGAGAGTTTAGTTTTGGACATAAATTAATTATTTTTTACCTAAATATTTTATGAACTAATTATTTTAAGGCAAAACTCAGTTGTTGAGCAAAATTTTACTAATTAAAGACTTTTCCTATCATTTAAATAAATATTTATCTAATTTTTTGATTGAAATAATAGTGAATCGTATTATGAATAAGTTTGAGTAAAATAGTTTTGAATTAATGTAGAACATAACATCACTTTTCAAGAGCTTGAGCTTAATTTTTCAGGATTACTAAACTCTTGTCGTATTTTATTTATAGGTTAAGAGAAAATAATTATAAGTATTATAAAACAAGAGTTAAAATCAAAATTTATTCAACAATTTTATGTAAATAATTTAAATTTTACTGATCAAAAAGAGTTAAATACACATGAATTTTAATTTCATTTCTTTTTATACTGGACTCCCCGTAGTGTTCGCGTTTAGGAATAAATATCATATCTTAATATTTCAAAAGTTAACAGAAAAATTTTCACATATTTAATATATTTAAGGCAATTGATTCCAAGAGAACGCTATTGCTTTGTGTTTGAGCCTCATTTACATAATGCGTAACAAAAATTTATTTACAAATATGAGTTTAACTCAAGAGATATCGTGAATTATGGTAACTACTCGATTGCGTTATTCGTCACTTATCACTATTAATGAAGCTTTAAGTCTAAGAAATTCAAAAAGATTTTAAACAAAGAACAAAAAGTGATTTAAGACGAGATAATTTATGTAGAATTGTATTATTTATATATTAAAATATAATGCACAATAAAAGCACTTGTACTGTAAAATACATTATTTACATAAGTCGTACTCTCAATAACCATAAGTCAAAGTCGAGCATTCAATTAGAAAACCTAAGTTCTGTTGTATGTATTCATCAAATCATTAAAATGTAAAATTAACATCAATTTCTATTATACCTGTATATTAAAAGTGACAATAAAAATATGAAATATATGTGAATTTAATAAATTTAAGTGAACAAAGGGAAAGAATAATGAAACAAAACAATAAGTCATAATTGAATGCATAAAATATAATAATTAAGTGACACGTTTTATGACTTCCTTCCTCGGGCACTTCGAAATCCTTAAAAGTTTTGAATACAATGCCATATAACTTAAAGGCTATTACACAACTGTGAGAAAAACTTGCCTTAAGTATAACTTTTGCAAGTGTTGCAAACTTTATATTGTCTTAAATAACGTTTACAAATATTACACAATCTTTTAAAGTTTTGTCAAACAAAAAAATGAGAGCATTTAGTTTAATATAATGATTATTCAAAAAGCACTCGATGTCCTACTACGAGATGTTCATAAAATCTGTTGTCATCATTTGTACCCTCAATGGTTGCATAAATTGTCGCTCTTTAAAAATCATTATTAATGACTCGACCAAAATGAATGACAGCTTATATTACTGTATAATTAAAGATTGGCTTTTTCGGCGCAACTCGAATGACAATTTCGGGGTAATATTCGGCGTAAGGGAAAAAGGAAAATCGAGCAATTTTTCCCAAATTCGGCGGTAATATTAGGCGTAAGAATTATCAATTTTAGAAATATTAGTTACAAAACTTTATAATCGAATTCAATGCCACAATATTTACAACTTAAGACTTCTTCATCAATATTTTCTTCATTGTTTTCTCGTGTTTTTCTAATTTTAGTTACTTTTAGGTTTTCATATAAATTAGTCCACTCATGAGGTGTTTCATTTTCTACCCACTCATTTTATTGTATAATATAAGTAGAATTAATCTAAAATATAATTGAAACCATGTCTGTTATCAAAACTTCTAAAAAATGCCTACTTTTTATTCATATAGAATGTTATTATGAAATAATTGTATTAATGAACGGATAATATAAATAAGTCTTCGAAGTTAATAAATTAAAACTTGCTTTCAGTTTGAAAATCACTGCAATTCAAAAATGTTTTTCTATTCTATTTTTCGAAAAATTAGGTTTATTCGGCGTCACGCAGAAAAAGTTAATCACTAACTATAACTAAAGATAAAATACTTTATTTTCACTTATTTTTTCATCTATTGCAACGTTAGAAAAGTGATTTTTGTTAAAATTAAAGTTATTTTTATGTTTAGTTATTATTATTTTATACGAGAAACGAATAAATTTTTAAAATTTAATATACTCGTCGGTGATTAACTCATTTTATAACATCTTAAAATTCATATCAATAAGCACTCCAAGTGTTTAATTTACTAATATCTTAATTTAGTTTGAAGTAAAAATGTAATCTTAAAATATAAAATTCTATAAAAAGATACGTGTACTGTATGCAAATTTATTATTTACGCGTAATTAACTGTTTGTATTGGTTTTTTGATTTTGAGTTCATAAAATCATCACAATCATCACGATAACCATAACCATAACGATAACCATAAAACCCATTGAGTATTTATTATAGAAACTTATATTTATATATATTTATTCGTGTCCTTTAATGTAATGGCACAGAAAACCTATCACTACTCAAAATGCATATTAGCCTTAAGTTCTTTCATTACAAGTTTAGTTCAATGATCTTTATTTTTGGAGAATTTACTTGAAAACCGATACAAACTTCCATCAAATCACAATTTATTGTTCACGAAATGTTTTACGGTATAATACATTAAATCGTTGAGATCTTTACAGCACGATTGACACAATTGACATAATGCTCTATTTGCTATAAATAAATCATTGGCCATCAGTTTTTATTATTATCGCATTTCTCTTATCTGATTCAGAGTATAAAAATATAGGGTTTTGCTCCTCTAAAAGGGAGAAGAAGTACCCCACTAAGAAAAAAAAATCGTAAATCATAATATTTAGTATCAGTAAAATCAACCCATTCATAAATTGTTATTTGAAAAAAGTAGAATTACATCTAATAAGTCAAATATATTTAGTTTATTTGATTAAAAGATACATTTGTGAAAAAATGACGGATTCGTGGATATGAATCCACAAATTTAAAACATCTTTTAATTTGAGAATCTTAGTTCTTAACCCCACCCAAAGTTCGCTAAATAGTTGATGTCTGTATCTGATTAAGAATGTGAAAACTTTGAAAATACTTATTAACAATAATAATAAATATTAAAGAATACTTAACCAAAGCTTAATCTTTAGTTTAAAAAATGAGGACAACTTTTATTGTTATCGACGTTTATTAAAAAAACGAAAATAAAATATAAGTTATAGGCTATAACTTATAGCAAATATTTAAATAAATATATAAATGATTTTATAAATGATGACATATCAAGAATGAGTGAATAATGAATTAAATGAACCACAAGAAGAACAAAATTGAAATAAATTTAAAAGACATTCGAAACATCCTTTGGATATAATTAGACTAAAATCTTGAGATTTAAGCAATGAGGACATGTCCCTAATTATGATAAATGATAAGTAACTAATTTTTAATCAACGAGCTCATGAAGTTCTCAGATTTACAAAGTCTTAACTTTTTATTTTATAGTTTATGCGGTAGGTCTGGCTTTTAAGGTAAAATGAAGATATCCGTGTGACTGATGCTCTTTTCATATCATTCACAGTACTATTGACCTGCTATTGGGTACAGTATTAAAAAATAAAAGCAAAAACAAAAATTTCTATTGTGAACATTTTTTATATTATTATTCACTCTGTTATTATACAAAGTAATGGATGTTTATTATGCATCAAACAGTATAAGAGAAAGAAATGTCATTTCCTTAAAGATGTTTCTTATTTTAAAAGTTGTTTATCTATATCATCCATTGGAATGATGATAGAGTGAACATTACGGCAGATGGATATAAATGCGCTCAATTCAATAACGAACACTTAAAATTGGTCAACAAATGATACCCTAAAGGCTTTTCTCGGAGACAAAACATAAAATCCTGTTTATTTTAATCAAATAAGAATTGACATTAAATATGGCCAAAATTGTGATGATAACTAGGTTTCAAAATCAAGTTAAAGTAATCATTAATTGATTCGAATGCCAGAAGATATGAATAATAGATTCAAAATATACAGTACATTAAATGCATCCATTAAGTGCAATAATTTTTAAAAAAATACACATTAATTTATTTCACAAGTTATTTCCTATTTCTGCCCATACGTAATGGATATTGTTTTTCATTAACTGATTGAAATTTAATTTTTATCGAACAATTTACTGCATATTATACTGTATGAGTATAATTAAGTGCCAAACATGCAATTTTATTATTAAAGTACAGTAGTCTCTAATTATTAGTTCCAAAATATTTCAGACTTTTTTTTTAAAGAAAAATCGAAACACATGCGGAGGTTCTAGAATATGCTCTTCATTAGTTATTAAAATAATTAGTGTGAGTGAAGGCGTCCAAGAGATAGTTCAAAAATGAGTTGTTTAAGGACAATACGAGTGTTTTTCGTAGAGAATCCTTATTGCCTGAAAGTTATTCTTTTTTGCATTACTACAAAAACTATCATTCAATTTATTTGAGTGAAAATAAATTATTGTCAAAAATCCAAACAAAATAAAACTCTTTCGAAAAATATGTCTGAAAAGAAACATAACAAAACTTTTCAAAAGAGAGGTCCAGGTAGGCACAGCCCCTCCTGGCATTTTGCAATTGAATATAAAGAGTGTAATCCGCTTTCAATAAATTTTGATCGAATAAAAAATAGTCAAATTAGAAACAAATACTATTCAGAAATTTGAGAAATATTATTCATAAAAAAGCTCCCGGTTTAACCCCTTCAAAAAATTGTAATCTCATTTCCATGCGCTGAAGCATTGATAAAGTGCGTGAATTGTAAATATATCATTTGTTTGGTCTACAAGAGAATAGAAAAAACAAAATATTACAAAGTCTAGAGGTTTGCTTACTTTGATCGACTTTGATGTCTCATAAAATAATTTCAAATGACGAAAACTGGTTTTGTTGAAAAAGTAATTTGAAACTAAAGCACTCTTTTCCTTACAAGACATTCCATTAGAAACGACAAGCTGTCTGGGCTCAAACAAGATCACTTCAATTGCGTGTATAATTTTGATTTTGTAGAAATTTTTGTTTTAGAAAACTATTCAATGTAAAAATGTAAGTACAGGCTATTGAAATGCATTAATTAAAACATTATCATTATCGGGTTGAACAGCAGTGAGAACTTTCACTTGAACTTTAATGGTTTAATAAATAATCGAATTTATACTTAGACTTCACACTCCAACTATAATTGCAATTAAATTGTAAAATCATTGGAGTCATTTCTAATTTATTGATAGCATGGATACAGATATAACTTTACGATTCAATGAATGCCATTTTGACAACTTTTGTGTGAACTTATCATTTTGAAAATGAAATCTATAACTCAAAAATGCATTTCATATCTAAGAAAACTTAGGACACGAAAAGTTCAACAAAAATAAATAAACAAAATACATTTTTTAAATAAAAATTTAATAAAAGTTATCCATAAGCATACTGTGTGATTAAATATTAAGTTTTTGTTCAATATTTAAAATAATAATTATAAAGTAGGAAATGCTTCAATTGTTTCAACTGTTTTGACTTCATTTTGATGATTTAACATAAAAGTAAATCTGTATTTATATTACCTGTAAAATGGCAATATTTTATTAGTAATATAGATAATATAGCATCGGTTACTATAATCAGTACAATGCACACATAAAATTATTTTTTACTTTTTGTTTCGCGACCCATTAAAAACTCTTTGCGATCTAAAAAAGGATTGCGACCCATAGTTTGGGGACTCATGTACTAGACTTGTAATGTAAAATATACGAGACATGAGAGCTACAAATCCTAACTTTTTGATATAAAGCTACTCAAATGCACAATCCTTTACAGGCTCTTAAGCTTAATCACGTATTATAAATGAAATATGTTTTTAAATACTTGTAAAGTTAAAGTACATGAATGTCTGATTTTTCTTATAAAAATTAAGTATAAAAAATATACAATGTCTGAAAATTGCAACCTTGCATTATTTTTTTATTTAAATTTCATTTTATCATTTAGTTTATATTTGTGACTATATGTACGCTCTCTAATCGGTATGCACTAAAATCTAGCCCTATCCCATAACAAAAATGATTTCATGCTGTTTTACTGATACTATTGCCGCCAATGATTACTGAGATTGTAAGTACAGGTATTATATGTAAGGAAAAGCTAAGGAAAAAGCATAATAAGAAATATAAAAAATTGATAGTTTTTTCCTTTCTTACTCTCTCTCGAGTTTACCTTTTCTACAACACCTGCTTTATAAGTAAATCAATACCTGTAAAAGTCTGGTAAAGGTCTATTGCCTTACTCTTATTTTATGGGAGTCGCCGAAACATCGAAACGCTTTTTTCTTTCTTCCTGTAATTTAATTCAAATTATTTTTATATAAATCATTGTTTCAATTACTTTATTTCAAGCATTTTTCAAAGTTTTAATAATTATTAAATAATTGAATAAAATGTTAGAATCAAATCATTGATTCATAGAGTTTGCAGTATTGCTCTAAAAGTTTATTAAATACCAAACTATTTCAATGGAATAAAGAAAGAGACTTTATTTGAGATTTTATTTTTCGATGCTATGTGTGGTCACCGATTTTATGTGTCTGTCTGTTTATTTGTTGGTAGAAATATTTTAAGATTAAGTTTTCGGATGAATCAGTAAATGAAAAGCATACATACAATTAAAGAGCTAATAAACTGTTTAAAATTATTTTTTAGATTTTTTCAACAATTTTCAGCACTTCTCACGTAAATGAATTAAATTAAAATTAAAATTAAAAATTAAATGAATTTAAAAAACATTATAGATTCAAAAATTTAAATATTCTCATGACATATAAATTTAAAACTATTTATAACTGTTCATCGATTTAATCAAAAGTAAAAATCAATTATCGTTATCAGTGGTTATGTTGAAGGACCAATTTCTTAATTGAGTTCTAGTGCTTTTTTCTTCTAACCTATGCTAACAATTTATTTGAATATACTGTGATTATTTCAACCGAAAACTTAAGTACTTTTCAATCATTATTGAATGGAAACTCAACTAAAAAACATATTAACTCTATGAAGAAGCCAATGGGCAATCATTATATGACAAAGAAGTAAAGAAAATGATTGCTATTTCATAACTAATGAGACCGGAACTTGATCTATAAGAAAAGATAGTCAAACAGTGTGGGCTCCTCTCAAATTATAACTCGTTTTTTCCATCAATGAAGGATAAAATACCATAGAATATTATAAAAAAAATTCTGATGAAAGCGTATACAAAAACTTTATAAACTAAAAAGATTAAAAATGTTGAAATACTAGGAATAAAAATAACAAAAAACAGATAAAACAATGTTGCTGTGCATAGCTTCTCACAATGAGGTATGCAAAGCATTTATAGGCTGTTTCTTAAATCGCGGAATACTCTGTAAGGAGACTTTTACTGTACATTATTAGCAGCAATGCCTTCTTTACTTAAACTAAATACCTTACTCAGTGTATATTTACTGTTCAGACATTAAAGGTTTGTACAGATTTATTTTTTTATACCCAACTTTAGGAACCTCTATATGTGTTATCATTAAATTGTTAGTTGTCAGGCTAGTCTCAAATTCTTAGCCAAAGAATGCAATAATCAAAACAGCAATAACATGAGTTTACAGGTCTCTCATACAGGACAAGTAGTATGAAATGCAAGAATGAAACGAAATAACATATAAAAACATTATGGAATTTTTCTTCTTAATTCTTCAATCATTTAACATCTCCTCTGTTACCCTCTGTCTGTCTTACTTTCTGAAAAACATTGGAAGAAAAGATACATAACATCCTCTTTCTTTGTGTGCGAGAATTATCTACTGTAGAAGTATATGTTTATAGTTTTTTTTCACACAAAATAAGTGATCAATATTTCCGTTCAACAGGTGTTATGCGAATACTACCTGTTGAAAAAAATATACACAAAGAATATAAAAAATTATGTTATTTTCTTCATTCAAATAGTTATTTAACGCAGTCTAGTCATCAACTATAAGATCTGACAAATATTGAAGTTATTAATATTTGAAATCAATAATATATTTTTAAGTTTTAATTACATAACTGATCTTCAATTAATCGTTATATGAGTGAGTCGTTTGCAAAAATGGTTTGTTCTCTTTGCACTCAAATGAGTAAAACGCATTCAAGACAATTTGTAACTCTATTAATTACTATTGAAATCTTCACTTTCTATTATTTAAGCAGTTAATTATTAATACAGTCTATTATTAAAACTCTTTAAATTTAATAATTATGATACGGAGAGCAAGAGTTAAACAATTGGTTAAAAATGAAATCCAAGAAGAGGTTACTTGAAGTGAACCCTTTCTGCAAGTGGTTCATATCAATCTCATATCAATGTAAGAATCAAAACAATCGATTAATCAGAAAAAAGCTTTGATTTTTTTATTTTAATATCAATTACTAGTATATTAATTTGATTGTTGTGAATGAAACTATTTTTTGTTTTGAAGAGTTTTGAGAGCAGATTATATAAATTAGAAAAACTTTATTGGTTTAATACTTTTGAGGACAAATAACAAATTCTACTGAAGTGACAGTCAGCTAATAATGAATGTCTCTCTAAATATAAGTCTAAATAAAGTTATAGTTTTGTCACTTTGTTGAATAGAATGTAGCCTTATCTGAGTTAACGCTCTTTTTTATGTAGCCTAAAACGAGCAAATACTTTATGATAAGCAGTTAGATAACAAACCTATTTAAAAACCATAACTAACATTCCAAAATATCTCAAAGCATTTTATTATGGACTTACTGGTCTTCTTTAGTCATCTCCTTTGAAATATATTTATTGTCGTTTCTCCCGTTTCTCCTATTTTTGTTTACCCGAATGCATTTGAAAAGGAAATCATATAGAATATCATCGAGAAATTCTAATACAGAGCGTATCTGTTAATTATATTACTTGTAAGCATTAAATTAGTCTATTATTTTTTTATATTTCAACTTATACTTAAAATCTGTTTTTCATTATTTTTTAACTTTTATATCTATCTTGGAGTCAAAGTACTGTAACAGTGGAGAGGCGTCGAACTTAGGATAAACTTCTGTCATCGAATGGTCGTGAGTTTAAGCACCAGTTACTTCACATCTTTTGTTTGATTAATATTTTCTGCTAACTTTACATGTCTTCTGTTTTGAGGCCAGCCCTGGCCCCTAGCATTAGCCCACACTGACTCAGGTAAAGTCTGTATAAAACTAATCTGAGCAAAGATGGGATCTACTGAACAAGAAGTTGTTTTGTTACTACTTTTGATAATTAAATTAATTGTAATCCAAATATTTTTTCTTAAAATATTCAACACATTCAATAAAGTTTTGTCAAAAAGTTAAATAAATAATTGACATTCTTATAGCTAATTATCTTATGCTATATAAGAAGTTATTCTATTGAATATAAGTTACAGCACTTAAACAATTTTGCGTCTAATATTGACACCGAATCTGATTCTCACAATACGCCGAAAACCCCATTCACTAATTATAAGGTAGTCGTTGAAATACAGGCAAACGAAAATCGGGGAAATGAAACATTTTTTATTCCGATAATTATTTTATATAAATTTCACGATTTAAACATTATTTTTTAAAATTACTGTTATTTTACACACAATTTAATATCGTTTTGACTTTAAATTGAAACTTAATATATGTGAACATTAATTATAAAAACAAATTAAACAAAAGAAAAATATATATTACTATATTTTATAAGAATATATTGTAATATAAGACAAGACAATGAAATTAATGTTGGAATGCAATAAAACTCAAACCAACCACTCTATAAAGTCAAATGAGTGTGAATTTTATGCTGACTTTAACTTAAATTATTGTTAGATTAAGCAATCAATTGATTAATACTAATAAGAAGTCAATATAATTATGAGTTCAAGTGAAGCATATTTTCTGGAGTAAGTCCGCCTCTAATAGTATCTGTAATTCTTCTGTAGTGAGTGCCTGTGATTGAGGAAACAGTCGTCTCTCAACATATGCATAGAGTGAACTGTTAGAAACATTTGAGTCATGCGTTTGGCCATCAAAGTCATCAGAGCCATGACCAACACTTGATTGAAGAAATTCTTGTAAGAGAGCATCGCGTTTGGCTGCGAGTGAGTTAATCACATCTTTGGTTGAGATGTCCTTTGTTTTGCCTTTCAGTTTATCGAGTTTTCTCTCTTTGAAAGATAAAAAAATGGTGAAAATTATAGTGTAGGGTAGTATTGAAACTTAAAAGTGAATACTTGTTCTTAACAATATGTAAATAATCGTTAAGGAAATGCATTCAAATTTATGTTTTACTCAATTATTTTTGAAAATTAAATGAACCATAACTGAGTTGGACTTAAACTGTAATTCAACTCAAGCCAATCAATTGATTGCTCAAAAAATTTTATTTCTTCAAAATATATAGCTTTCGGTTTTAAATGTCAGAGATTTAAATTTTATAAATTATTGTATGACATATTGGATTATATTTTTAAAAATTAATTATTTCACAATATATTAATCACAAATGCAATGGAATAATATATTAAAAATTTCTCACAGCTCTTAAAATGAAAACTTTTAATCTGGAAAAACTATGGCAAGAAGTATAACAAAATATTTATATTTAATATAAAATAACAATTAAATGTTTGTAAGGCATCAATGCTTGTTATCAAAGAAAAGGTCAACTTTTGAAAAGTTTGAAGCAAACTAAAGCTCACATTAATTATGAGACTAAGGATGGCTAATGAGAGTATAGGGTGCCACAGGGGTGCCATACCCACGGCATGAGCCAAAAGTATGCCCCAAAGCAAACTAAAGTTAATATGGGATTCAAAAAAAAATTTTGAAAATACCGCCCCTGTCATCGTCGATCTTAGCCAATACTGTATAAGACCATTATTTAACAGAAATGTCAACTTTTCAAATAATTTTTAAAAACAGATATCTCAAAAAGATTAATAATAACTATATGTTAACAAAGATAAACAAAAACATATATCAGAAAAGTCAAGATAAAAGTGTAGTCAAAATCTCCGAGAATTAAATTCTCAAAAGAAGTCTGTGTTATCTTCTTCAACAGGGATTTTTGAATAAGATCTTCATCTCTGTTGTTAATTAATAATAAGATAAAGTAACTTAATTACCGTAAGTGAAGATCAGTTTTAATGCACTTTTTAATGCATTTTGAAATCAATTATATTAAAGTTTATGAAACAGAAACTTCTTGAATAAGACCTTAAAAAGGGCTTCATTTATAACCGAAAACTAACCAAATAGAGTAAATACAGTGCTATTTTATGACAAGGGTTTTGCTGCCAAAGCAAAAACTTGACACTAGAAATGACTTTATGGTCAATAATAATATTGAATAGAAATCAAAGGTAAAAAAGCACTTAAACGTGACTTAAAAATATGCGCTCAATAACTCCAAACAATAATAATAATAATAATAAATAAAAACTTTTTTTGATTGTGAAAATTTAAAGTTTACTCACTGTCATTACAAACGTGAAAAGAAGGATAAACTATCAAATTAAAAAACAAGACTAACTCTTCGGTCGAACATTGTTAATGGCTTTAGAGGTTTAAAGTTTGAACTGTTTTTCATTCAAATTACTGGCTTTTATCGTAAAAACCATTGTATTTTCAAAATAAAAATAGTTATATTTGTGTTAAAGCAACAATGGTGTGCTTCACCCACAGGAATACACCCTTATATGGAACGGCTATACAATAATATAATTCTTCAAAGATTTAGGTTTCAAACTATGATTAGAGGCTTTAATTAAAAACTATTTGCTATTAAATAATATAATCTCAAATAAAGTTAAAAGTATTCGAAACTTTTGTGACAGCAGACCATTAAATCGCTTCAACTATTTGCAAATCTCTCCGGAAATATAAGATTTTATGGTTAACCTAAAGCACTAATAATTATTTTTAATAGTAGTTTATAATTATGATATAGTATAGAATTAAAAGTTAAAAACATGTTTAGTGAAGACCTGATTAACTAAGAAACTAATAATTATTGCTCTCTTAGGCTACAGTAATACTATACAGTAATATTATACAGTAATACTATACAGTACCATATTATATAAGATATACCATAATTTATTTTTGTTAATCTGAAAGACTTTATTATAAATCACAAATAATTATCTAAATCTCTAATCAACTTAACAGCTGTTTTCTAAAGAGATTACAATTTGTGATAAAAAGAAACGAGAATTAGTTCTACATTTAAATGATAACTATAATTAGAAAAACAGCTCATTTTTAAATAAATTTTGATTTTATTTCAGTAAATCTTATAAAAAGTCAAATATTATACAGTAAAACCTGTGTTAAGCGACCACCCCTGTATCGGTGAAAAAAGTGGTCGCTTTGACAGGTGGTCGCTTCACAAAAACTTTAAAAAAATTAGCCAAATAATTAATAAATAATCTAAAAACAAATTTAAGTGATTGAATCTTGATCTAATAGATTAATTGTATTAATAATGATGTGCGAAGACTCGAAAACGTCGAGCCTGAGCCTAGATTCAAAATCTAGAGCATGATCCTAAAATCAA
>JAUJYT010000200.1:0-25216 GCA_033996565.1 Nanhermannia nana
CAGAGATATGACCAGTTTGAGGTATAATATGGTATTGTATTGTATAATGTATTAGTGCTTATTAATTGTTATGTGTTTTAGATGTCAATCGTTTCGGAACTGATTCGCGAATCACTTATTCATCACTTTTCGCACTATTTGCTGTCCACTTTAGTCAATAATCACGAGATCAACAGCAATAATAACAATAAAGAGGAAAAAGTGAGACAAGGTTTTGAAAATTCGTTCGTTCATTAATATTAATTTTTATCTAATAGACGACGACACCGACCACGACGTCGACAGCCACAGTTCCACTGCAAGTGAATTACGTGCATTTGTCGTTCGCGTATTTCGATTCTCAACATTGCGGACATTTATTATCCGAAGATTTGACGAAATTATTGAATAATTCTAATTTCACTTTAAGTAAAAGAGCTTTTAATTCATTAGTAAATAATGAGGAAAAAGTTCAATACAGAGATCTCGTGGCGCCCAAAGAACTGCTGCCAATTAAGGAGAAGGATAACCAGAAGAATACCACTGAAGAGAAATCAGAAATTGTGGAAAAAAACGGAACTTTTTATGATTTGAATAAATTGATAGAAAGATCAGAATTGGATCAGAAATTAAAAGTGAAAATGAGTGAAGAATTGGCCGCAAATAGGGATACAATCGGTATAACAGACACACATATAATAATATGCTATAAATACAAAATTTTTTTATGAATCAATTTTTAGTACAATTACAAGAATTGATTCAAGAATTGGAATCAAAACAAAAAAAGATGACCACAGCCACTGAGAAACAAAACGATGAAATTTGTGCATTAAAACGTGACCACCAGAGTCTCAGAGCAAAGGTCAGTGTTTTGTGTGTTGTGTTTGTGGACAAAAATCTTTTAATGAATTTTTTCTCTCCTTTTAAAGTACGAAACAATGAAAAAAACTCTCGAGACTTCGGTTTTGGCTTTTAATCAATGTCTTAATGAATAAAAAAGAATTTTGTTTTTTTTTCTCTCAATTTATGTATAATTTAATCAAAAAATTTTGTTTTCTTAAAAATTTTTCAATAAAATTACAGAAAATTATTTGCACTAAAAAACTTTCTTTTTTTGGTTCAAAAATAATATTTTTAGAGAAGAGAAAAATCCCTAAAATTTTTGGGATTTTACACTCAAATGGATTTTGATTATTATTATTGAGTTTTTTATTAATAAAATTATTATTTATTTATTATTTTTTTGTATTATTTTTTGGATTATTTTTTGTGAAATTTTAGTCAAAATAATATGAGTAAAAGTGAAACAACAAATGGTAAGAATATTTATAATAAAGTTGTATATAAAGTACAATTCCATCATTTTATTGAACAGTTTGCCCACCACTTCCTCCCCGAAGAACTCAATCCTCCTCTTCTTCGTCAACAATAGTAGAATCGGACGCGCAATTATTACAAGTGGTTCCGCCCCCGCCTTCAGTGCCCCACTGGTACAGCCATTCAGCAACAGTAATGAGTAGTGAACCGCAGCGACAGCGGGTCAACAGTACTGCACCTCTCAATCAAATGTATAACTATAATAGCGGTCTCGCTTTCAATAATTATGTCTACAATTCATCGTCTGTTCAAAAGGTATTCAAACAATTCATTCATTCATTAAATAGTATTTTGTATTCATGAATGAAACGAATGAAAAATACTATAAATAGGGATTTGTGAGCACGCCTTTAATGATGGCTTTTTCGAATGCTACTTATACTTCATCTCCTGCTACAACTCTTGAGGACATCCAGAGGACACATCCAATTGTCACCAATTCTTCAGCCAATAGATGGTCAAAAAATAATGATTTAATTGATTTGATGGCAGATCAAGACAAAGATGTTCTTCAGCTGTTTGATCCACTTTTGATGGCAGAAGAAGAGGAAGAGGAGGAAGATGAATCAGAAGAAGATCAAGTGGATCAACTGCGAGAACTAGTGCAACAACAAGAACAAGAAGCTATTGTAATACCTTTCGTATTATGTTTTTATTTATTATTTATTTATTATAATGTTTTTTTTTGTCATCCATTAGAAGACAAATAGTCCATTAATTGATTCAAAAGAAGAAAAACCCTTAAGAGTAGTGATGAAGAGGTCACGCGCCGCACAAGAATTGGAGGATTTTTGTGTAGAATTACGTCGCGTGCGATCTCTCTATCCATACAATGATTACAATAATACAAACGTAGGTCTCGTGATAAGTCCAACACTTGATTCACAACACGATAAGTCATTGTCTGTGAAACTCGTGATTGAATGCAATCCATTATCACAACAAAGCGTTTCGTTCACGTGCAATGTGGACACTAGTGTTGAACACATTATTTCGCACGTGATTTGCACTCTCGTTGAGGACGCGTCTCAGGTATTGTCCACACTATTGTATTGTGTATGTATATTGTGATCACGTGTTTGTCCACCACAGGTTCAAATGGACCAATATATGCTTAAAGTGTTTGGTTTAAGTGAATATTTTGCGGCGGATTCTGTTTTAGCGCAATATTATTACGTTCATCACTGTCATAAGATGGACATCGATGTCCATTTGTGTCTCATTCACGTGAATGACCTTTGTCGTGCATTTGCGCGCACCGCAGATGACGACCTATCATGTGAGAGTATTTGTGGCGAAGACTTAATCCCAAAATCGATTTTATACGGATTCGGACTTAATATCCAAACAATTAATATATTATTAGAAAATTTCGATAAAGAAATAGAAAAATTGCGTTCAGAGTCAGCGCGAGGAAGAAGTGAGTATTGTTTGACACCTTTGATGACCTTTGACCGTGATAACACTTTATTCACGTGCGTTTAGATTCCAACCAATCAGGACACGGATTACAGTCACAAAGTATTATACAAACAGTGAAAGCGATTTGTACTCATTTATCGTCATTGGAAACCATTTCATTGAGTGATTCGTGTATTAATTTCTCCCAATTATGTAAACAATTTTGTTCCATATATGGTAGTAATGGTTGTAATAGTGATGGCTCTGCTGTGTTGGACTCGAGAATCGCTTCAATTCCTGATTTAGACTCAAAATTGTGGGAAATTCTTGACCACGCGCTACTAAAATTAAGAACTAATTTAATACAATTAATCCGTTTGTATGCGAACACATTTCCGGTTGAGTTTCAGGTTATGCCGGAAGTGGAAGCGGAACCAGAAAAGAAGAGCACAAAAGTGATTTCTGCTTCAATGGACACTTTATTATTACATTCAGGAGTTTGTAGTCAATTGAGTCCGGAATGGCTTTCACTGTATAAAGAGTTTAAACTCAGGTTTCAATTAACACATGGAAACCGCGTGTTAAACACGTCTTTCTCGAAAAAAACTACAGTTACGAAAGCATTTTTCCATCGCTTAGTATTTGATGAATGGCTTGCATTTGATTGGCCAATATTCAATCTGCCCCGTGAAGTACGTCTTGAGGTCACTCTTATGGGTTGTGTTTCCTCTTCAGACACCTCCTCCTCACCACAGACATCAGAACACGTGGAATTGGGTTTTGGTTTTATGTATTTATTTGATTACAAACAAGTGTTCGCTTGTGGACAATATTTGATCCCTTTGTGGACAAACACGTGTTTGGACTCAAAACTCATTAATAGTCAGTGTTTTGAAAAAACGGCGCCAATGGTTCACTTGATATTTCCCGAAACCGATTTTCACCTTAAATTTCCGGCAGTTCTTTGGGATCAAATGGCAACACAAGAAGCCACCGGTGGATCAGCCAAAAAAATGGATTCATTGGATTCGGTGACACAAACAGAATTGTTCCAACTCTTGAAACGCAATCCATTGGAACCGATGTCTTGTGGTGATCGGGAACAGCTGTGGGACCGAAGACACTATCTGTACGATTGTTCCGAAGCACTTCCAGAGGTGCTATTGTCCGCACATTCTTGGGAATGGTCATCTTTGGCCGAAATCTACTCAATGGTTCATCAGTGGTCACAGTTATCACCGGTGGAAGCGCTACAGTTATTATTGCCATCATTTGCAGACATTCATATCAGACAAATATCCGTTAATTGGCTGAAGAAGTTATCACCCGATGAATTATGTGATTTTTTGCCGCAATTGGTTCAGTCTTTGCGGTAAAAAAAGTTTTGAAAAAAGTGTTGAAAAAAGTTTTTATAAAAAAATTTATAAATTTTTTTCTATAGTTTTGATCCGTATTTGGATTCGTCTCTGATTTGGTTGCTTTTGGAAACCGCTTTATGTTCAACACGTGTTTGTCATCACTTGTATTGGATTTTAAAGTCCAATATAAATGATCCACAATTCAGTTATCGCGCGCGTATTTATCTCAATTCATTGTTGGCTATTTGTGGCCAATCGACCAGTCAGATGATCGATAGACAGGAAGCGCTTTGTGGACACATTTCCGGTATTTGTGATCACGTGAAGCGCGCGAAAGAGTCCCAAAGATTGTCCACTCTGTTGATGGAATTGGAAACTGTTCATCACTTTCTGGAACAGAATAAGACAACAGCACTTCCATTATCGCCCTCAATGACTGTCTCTGGTCTTTATGTCAAAGATTGTTCTTATTTTCCCTCAAATTCATTGCCATTAAAACTGGTTTTTAAAAATGCGGACGAAGGCAATGGCCTCTCATTGGACGCCATTTTTAAAGTGGGCGACGATTTGAGACAAGACATGCTTTCATTACAAAGCATTCAAATAATGGATAAAATTTGGTTGAAAGCAGGTCTCGACTTAAGGATGATTACATTCGGTTGCATAGCAACGGATCCCTGTAAAGGGATGCTGGAAATGGTTGGCGATTCAGAGACTTTACGTCAGATTCAATCACAGCACGGATTGACGGGTTCTTTCAAAGACCGACCAATCGCTGAATGGCTTCAAAAACACAACACATCAGAACTCGAGTATCGAAACGCAGTTCAGAACTTCCTGTACTCGTGCGCCGGATATTCTGTGGCCACTTATGTGTTGGGTATTTGTGACCGCCATAACGACAATATAATGCTGACCACTTCGGGTCATTTATTTCATATCGATTTCGGTAAATTCTTGGGCGACTCACAGATGATGGCAGGTTTGTCTTGTGTTATTTTGTGGTAGATATACATATTCTTCCTCCTCTTCAGGCATAAAAAGAGATCGCGTGGCGTTTGTGTTGACTCAAGATATGGCTTATGTGATAAATGGCGGAGACAAACCATCCAAACAGTTCCAGTTCTTTGTGGATCTCTGTTGTCAAGCGTTTAATCTGCTTCGGAAGAATGGATCCACACTGTTGTCCTTGTTCTCGCTGATGATGTGGTCCCGAATCACTGGACTAGATGGTGGTGATGCCCTCAAATACATTCACAGGGCATTAATGCCCGGATTGTCGGAAACGGAAGCGATGTCTTCATTCACACGAATGATAGAAGAGTCTCTTCGCTCGCGATTCACTTCTTTCAACTTTTTTATCCATAATTTATCGCAATTAAGATTCACGGGTGACCACAATGACCAATTGCTGCTGTCTTTTGTGCCCAAGAAGTTCACCCAACAATCGGATGGAATCATAAGTCACGTGGAAATTGTGGACTGTTTTAAGAAATACATTGAAGACAAAGAAAAAGTTTATTTTTTTGTTATACGTGTTGAACGTGTACAGTCACGTGATTGTCCACAGTTTGTCCACAGAACATATCGAGAGTTCAGTGAATTTCACGAGAAATTGAATGCTTTATATCCTTTGGCAAAATTCTCGCGTTTAGTGAGTGGAAGCGCGAGCACAACAACAATAAGATTCAAATCTCTGAATACGAGAGAAATCGCTAATCAAAGAATGCAAGAATTGAATAACTTTTTAAAGGAATTAATGCTTTTGGCGCATGAGATCTCCCATTCGGACATTGTTTACACTTTCTTTCATCCGTTGCTAAGAGACCAACAAGATTACAGTGGAACTATTCAGAGGACAGCAATAAGTCCTGCGACGGGAACAGGAATGAGACGGGAATCGCTTTACGGACCGACAATTTCGGGTCAAATAAAGCTTTCGATTGTTTACAAAAACATGTCTTTAGTGGTAATGATTATGCACGCGAAGAACCTTCAATCTACGCGGGGTGGATCCACTTCCACTTCCTCCTCATTCACGTGCGATTCTTATGTGAAAACGTATTTATTTCCGGATCCGAACAAAAGCACAAAACGAAAGACACGTGTTGTCCACAAATCTAACCATCCTACTTTTATGCAAATGATTGTATATCAAGGAATACCTTTTGAACGTGTCCAACAAAAGACACTTCACGTCAGTGTTTGGCACTATTCTAATGTTTCCGAAAACCTCTTTTTAGGCGCCGCACGTGTTCTCCTAAAAGACTTAGAACTCAGAACCGAGAGCTGTGATTGGTTCCCATTAACAGCCAATTAAATGCCTTTCAATTATAATCAAAGTCTTAATTAATTAATAATTAAAGAGATTTTTATTTTTAAAATTACAGTAAAATTATTTTATAAGCGAAACAATTCTCACAAAAAAAGTTTATTTACAAAAAACGTTAGAAATCCCGAAAATTTCTGTACAAATGAATAAAAACCGAAAATTCAATGGAATGCAAAATACAATCAAAAAACCGAAAAATTTAATGCTTTCATTCAATAATTATTTCTTTTAATAAAAAAAAATTATTGAATAAAAAGTTATTTTTTAAGGGAATGTTTTTATTACAAAAATTGGCAGTTTTTTTGTTGTTTTGGTTGTATTTTAATAATAAATAATTAAATGAAAGTATTTTTTGCCACAATTTATATGAGATTTTCGTGTTTTGTTTTCCATAACCTCTTATTATAATTAATTAAAAAACATTTATTTATAATATTTTTGTGAAAAATTGTAATAAAAATTCATTTCACCAAAATGTGTAAATGTAATAATAAATTAAGTTTAAAAAGCCTTTAAAAAAACAATAAATTATTTCCTCAAAAAACACACAAAAACAATACGAGAGATAAGGACTTTTACGATAAAAATTTGTAATAAAAAAAGTGATTTTTCATTCGCTATAATTATCTCTAAATTTGAAGTAATTTTTTCCTCCAATTAATACCAATAATAATAATAAAACGTTTTTAACAATAAATAATTTCTTCTTTAAATTAATTCAATTTCACCGCAACTGAAATATAAAAGAGAAACAAAGATTAGATTACATGACATTACGTGACATGACATGACATGACATGACATGACATGACATGACATGACATTGAGTGGTCATCTATTACCAGAATAAGTAAAATCTCCGATAAATATATTATTATTGGACTAAACCGATTCAGTATTATCGCATTTCGGTATATCGAATATTTCCGCGAAAAGTGGCGGTAATTTAAGTCTTGTCCAATTGGATCTGAACCATTGCAAGTGATGCACGTGTTTAGCGCCCAAAGTCCGCAATTCCGGTAATTTCATCATTAATTGCGGGAAAGTATGCGGGTCACTCGGGTGGTTTCTACCGATTTGTAGTTTTAACGCTTCCATAAGTTTCTCTTGACTTTTGTCAATGGATTTCGTGTCATAAATACTCGAACGCTCTAAACATACATATAATATAATAATTGCATATTTGTTACAATAGTAGACATTGAATACCTGATTGCAATAAAACAATTGCAGCAAAAAGTCCTATTTCTGTGTCATTTAGTTGCAAATTATTAAACATTAGCATAAAGTTGAAAATGGCCGAAACAAACTCGTGCTAAGAAATACAGAGGAGGAAGAATATGTATATTTACCACAAGAAACACAACTCAATATTAATTGTCTAAAAAGTAACGTTAAACTCAAAACTTACGTCAAACATGAGTTCCATTTGTTGGCGCGTTATATAAGAGCCGTCGGCGAATGTCAATGTGTTGTCCACTGTGTTGACCATTCTTGAGATATGAACGGACCAGATCTCGAAGAATCCCAATTTAATGAGAATCAATTGATCGTCTTGAGAAAGATCTATAAATCCCGGAACACGTTTTGCAAATTCAACAACTCTTTGAATGGATGGCGTCACCAATACAGCCATTTGTTGCCAAAGAATAATCTTCTGACGCTCCAATTGATCCGAATTAGAAGTTGGATGATTGCAGTCGTCTTCAGATGCCGCAGATAATCCATAATCCATATTCTGTAGAAAATGTAGCAATGTAATTTAATAGATAGATAAGAGTAAGATGATGATTTTAGTGCTCCTACAAAAATGGCCGGTTTCCTTATGATCCCTCGGGTCTTCTCTTCAGTATACGCACAATTAGCATGATGCGCTTGAGATATGGTGAGAATGATGTCGTACATCGCCAGCTGCTTGTTCTCAATGTCACGCGAACACTGATTGTCCACCGATTGCTCCGAGGATTGGGTAACGCGCGAGTCTTCACTCCTCTCACGAGAGCGTTTGGGAACACGTCCGTATCTAACAGCTATATTGTTGTCATTGGTGGTCGGGTCGGATTGTTTTGTTCGCAAAAAATATTTTAATTAAGTGTGAAATGAATTGAAAAATAAATTTTTTAAACGAAAAAAAAGAAAAGAAATTATTATAACATTTATTATAATTACAATCGCGAGACATTCCAACTGCGAGACATTTCTTAAATCGACAATATTGACATCGATTGCGATTCAATCGAATCACTAGACATTTGCCATCTCGAAGACACCTGTATTCGATCTGTTTTTGAATCGATCTCCTGAAGAAGCCCTGAAGAACGAGAGGAACAATTCAATAAACGAAAAACATTTCAAAGACAAAGGAAGACAATAATAGTAGTGAAGCCACGCATACACTCTGCGATATTGTTTTGCACGCGATGGCAGTGCATTCAGCATGCTACTCAGAACACTACTGTGTGTGTATTTGAAAATTGATCTTTTTCATTTTTTAAATATAATTAATAACAATAAATATATGTAAAAAAATTAATCTTAAATTATTCTCTAAAAATACAGTTATTTCTCGTTATAGTCACATCGTCGGGACCGAAACATTTCGGTGATTATAACCAATTGTGATTATACATAACAATGTCTTAAAATTTTATTGACATAATGTCTTATTATACTAAGAAATAATGAAAATATACATTAAGTGTTTTAATAATAAATTGATTACTCTTGAAAAAAATTAACACTAAAATGTGTGATTATTATAGTGAGAACCAATTGTGAGTGTATTGAATATGATTACTATAGGATTTCTTTGTAATGTTTTTAAAAACCTTATCACATGTGACAATAACGAGATGTGATACTAATTCCCATACATTAACATAGGGCCCAATTTTGTGCGGTCATAATTAGGTGATAATAACGAATATGTGACTATATCCGAAGTGATTATATCGAGAAATAACTGTGTATAGCTAATGTAACATCATCGTATTTTCCTCAATTATTGACTGAATACAGAAAATTGTTGGAATAAAATGAAATATTGCTATTATATTGACTATTATATTGACGATGTCTATTAGAGATGCATTCAGTTTTGTTTTGACATGTTCATTTTTTGAATTTTTTCCTCCTTATTAAAATATATGAATTGTTTTTGAAATTTAAATATTATTTGTAATAAAACCTAAATTATAGTGAAATTAGGTTTAAAGAGAAGCCCAAAAGGCATGAATTGGTTTCTCTCAAGAAAATTGACCCAAAATTCTAGATTTTATTTGAATTCCGGAATAAAATAAAGTGAAAGTGAAAGGAAGTAAATGTTAGAGTTTTAGAGCTTAAGCGAGAGAGAGTGTCAAGTTAGAGCTGACCTCAATTGGGGGCCACTTTTTCTGCGTGTATTATCTTTTTGGGCCATTAGTGGACGCATTAGTGTCTTTTGGGTCGCATTTCATATGCATATATTGAATAGTGTTAGACTCACCTTGCACCCTTCACAACTGGTGACCCCGTAATGGTATCCTGATGCTTTATCGCCACAAACCTTACACGGGACAAATGATTTTGATGGTGTGTTACTATTCGAATCCGCTGCAGCTGCAAAACTGTTGTTGTTGTTATTGTTGTTATGGTTGTTGTGCTGCTGTTGAGAAGAATCTAATGTTTAAGAAAAAAAGAAATTATTATTTTTGTCCCAATTTTTGAGAGAAAGTGAAACACATTTCCGGGTTGACCTCCAATGCTATGCGTTTGTAATGAAAATGATTTATGAATAATGAGATTATGAGAACAGCTCTCATTTCACCAAATTATTATTTTATATAATTTCATTAATTTTTAACTAATTTCTTTCAAATAAATCAAAAATATATGTTTAAAACTCGCGCCAACAATAATAATAATATTTAACAAAATAAAAACTAAAACTATTTTTCACGAGAATTGAAATTTTGAAAGTTTTTAAAACTTTTGAGAAATTATTGCAAAAAAAGACTTAATAATAAATATATATAAAGAGATCTAAAATATAGTAAAAAATAAGTAATTAAAGTTCAAGCGGTATATCTAATGGCAATTATAATATTAATACTGATTTTCAAAAAACATTTATGAAACTCTTAAATCTCAAGTATTTATAATGAAATTTATGTTCAAAAAAACTCAAAAAATTAATTCAAATCAAATGTTAATAAAACATAAAATATATTTTGGTTTAAAAACTATAATATCTTTTGTAAAACTTAACGTCAAAGTAGTGGTCATTTAATGTCATTTTTTAAAACTTTTGGTGAAAATAAATTTCACTTAAAAAAACATTAAAAATTCATAACTTGGGCCAAAGGTCAAAGGAATCACTCTATCACTCATTTACAATATAATAAAAAAATTTGAGAAAAATGTATGATATATTACATACAGAACTAGACGTACTTTAATACAGTCCGTCCCGTTACAGGCGACGCCAATTACAAAAACGATATTTTTTAAACAATACATTTGATTAAAACAGTGAAAGCTTTAATACGAATTTAAAGCATATAATCAGTTATTTATCTGCTTTAAATATTAAAATCTATTATTTATAATTATTTCTATTAATTAATTGTTGGCAATATTACTTATACAGTCGTTTCTCGTTATAAACAACCCCCAAATGCAATCCGTTCACTATATCGAGAGTAATTAACATTAGCTGAATAGCAATTAGGGTCCGTTATAACGAGAGGCGACTGTATCAAATTTTAAAGTTTTTAGACTTTTATTGCTTATAAACTTCTATAGATTAAGCGTTACCCATAAAGGAGACAGACTGTACATTAAATCAAACACTTATTGGATACACAAAACCTATAATATTATATAAAACTGCACATAAACTGATACTTTTTTAAAATTATTTCTAAATTATTTACATTTTTGAAAAATCATTTGTTTAGAGACTTTTTCAGTGAATAGTTTTCACTGTTTTTGAAGGTCTTCTTCTTGTTCTTCTTCCTCAACAACAACAATATGAAAGTCATTGACCTCTCAAAAGAGAGAGAGAAAAAACACTCCCAAACACTGCAAAACACTATTTCTGTCTCTCTTTTGAATACATATTTTTCGTTCAATTTTTTTAAATAATATTTTTCTTACGAAAACTATTCGTTACTTTTAATTAAATTATTGGGAAATTTTCTAAAAAAGAGAAAAAAATAGAGTAAAAAATAGTAAAGGGCTTCGATTTGATTGGCTGTAAAGCCTAAAGGGCTAATAAATGACCAAAAGGTGAAAAGAGTGACCAATGGAGAGAGCATTTGACCACATGAGGGAATAGGAGACAAACAGAGAGAGTTTTGAGAGTTTTTTATGACTTTTTTCGTCTTATTTTAAAAAAGAGTTTCTTTTGAGAGAATTCAAGTTCATTGACCTCTAAAACCAAAAATTGATTTTATTTTTATTGCTCTTTAAAAACAGTTTTACTTTTAGTCCAAAAAAAATTCTTCTATTTTTGCGAAAAAATAATTTTCAAATAAATAAAATATATTTTTAATAAAAATTGTGATAAAAATAATTATTAAAAATATTGAATTGAATTCAATGTCAATGAGAGTTGAGGTCAATGTTCTATAACTTAAACACAACTCATTTGAAGGTTTTTGACCCCAAACGTAGTCTTTATAATAAACACTATTTTTTGATCACATTTTTGTCTTAAAAGTTATTTCAAAATATATTAATCTATTAATGATTATAATTATTGTTAAAAATCAATTATTATTGAAAAAGGGAATAATATTTAAAATAATATTTAAAATAATATTGAATTTAAATTGAATTTGCATTACATTTGAAACTTTGAATGCTTTCAAACATTTTTCACTTTAAAATTGATCTTAAGTTAAAATATCTTTTGATAATAAAATAGTGATTAAGATGTTAGTAGCATGGTGAAGTAGCATGCTCAATGACAATTTAAAGAACAATTTGAAGAACAATTTAATAGACAGTTAATAATAATGGCACAAACATAGAGTGTTGTGTGAGTTGAATGACCTCTCCATTGATAGGAAGACTCATCTCCAGTGAGAGGACATTGACATTGAGAACACACACAAAACTCTCTCTAAACTTGACATAAATTTGAAACAATTTTTACCTGAAATTGAATTTATTTTTTTCTGATTTTTGCCGATTTTATGATTGTGAGGCACAGAAGAACTTTCGGCCATTTCTCTCTTGGTCTCAAATGCGGTATTATTGGTGCGCGCAGTTTGTGACGGCATTCCGCTGGAAAGTGCGGCGGGTGGGGAAGTGGCCAAAGCGGGTATTCCGGGTCGGGTGGGCACTGGCGTTATAAGCGCCGGACTCTCCGTACCGGGATATGGCGGCAACGGATGTCCACCGAATTCGGGAACACTATTCACATTGTTGTAGAGTTTGGAGCTCTGCTCGTGCTTAAGACCGTTCGAGTCGTAGAACGAAAGCGGAAACTCATTGTCGAAGAGCTCGAGATTTTTGTCCGAATGCGTGGAACTGGAGACCGGCGGAGTGGCGGACAGAACTACCGCACCACAGTCATCCAGTTTGAAGACATCCATTGATGGAAGACATCAGTGTGTATCAAATGAATAACATTGTACAGCACTTACACTATTATATGCACAGCAGTACTACACAACACTCACTACACTACAGCACAATACCCATATACCTGTACAGCCACGAAGAACCTCAACCTGTACTAATCTAATGCACTGAAACTCACTTTTGAATGAATAGAGAAATGAGTGAAAGAGAGAGAAAAAAAAACGATAAACTCAACCCATAAGTAGTTGTTTTTGAACCTGTTTTTCAAGTTATTTGTTATTTATGCGGAAGTCATATTCGAGACACCGTTTCTCGCGCTCACAACAATTGAAAATTAATGCAAAAATTTTTTACTCATTTTCAAAAATTTAGTGAATTTTTTGTAAAATAAATTTTCTATTTTATAAAATATAATTTATAACACAATTAAAGGGAACATACCTTTAGTTTTTGGTATAATTTTAGTCTCATTTTTATCCAAAAATTGAATAGAATTAGAATGAGATGAAGTCGACGTTACTTTAGATTCACTGTTTTCAGTGCTTTCGAAACAAGAATTTTCGGTAATTTTTGTCCTCTTTTTTGGCCTTAAATTAATCATCATCTGAGTCATAATTACATGAAATGCTAGTCACCTCAATTACACTATAGTTTTATAGTATTGTTGTGGTGTAGCATAATGTAGCTTAACCTAGCTCAACCTAGCTCAATGTAACAATGTAACATAATGTAACATGCTCATCCAATCCATAACACATTATAATCAATAATAACAATTAAACAATTCATTTAATAATTAAAACATTTATTTTCTCAAAAAATGAAAAAAATCTCAAATTTTTTGGTAAAAAAATCTCAAATTTTTTGGTAAAAAAATCAATTTTTGATTCAATACAAACATCACATCAATCAATATGTGATCATTGCGCAGAATCCATACCATAATAATGATTAAAACCGATTTTTATTTCAAAAGAAAATTTTATTTAAAATAAAAACATTATTTTTTTAATACAAATGAGATCTCAATCGAAATCACTTTCACTAAAATCCGATTCACTGTCAGTCTCGCGCTTTCTCTTATTCTTCCCCTTCGGTTGTTTTTCACCACTATTCATGGACGCGATATCAATGAGCGACACGTGACACGATCTCTTCTTAATTGAGTCCAAAAGTCTTTTTGTTTCTTCGTTATCTTTTACATTATTTATTTCACACTTTTTTCCCTCTTTTTTAACACTAGTTATTGTCAAAAGTTTTTCACAAATCAATTGATTACTAATTTGTGAGTCATTTCCCGTCAAAGAAACGCATTTAAAACGTTTCAACTCTTCCAAGACGTCGTCGACGGACATCTCGGATGACGACGACGCGGACGTCGACGACAGACGACCTCTTGGTCGGGCTCTTAATAGGAATTGACTCAAGTTTTTAGTCTCTATTTGTCGCCTATGTATAGGTTTTTCCCATATTTTTGTCGATTCATTCGGTGAATATTCTGTTATTTTCTCGTCTTTTATAACATAAAACTCTTTCAATAATTTTCGCAAAAATGAGACCAAAAAAACACATTTTAATGCTCTCAACAATTGCTTCAAAAGTCTCTTTTTGTCCAAAATCTCGTCCTTTCTTTGATTCAATTCTTTGGAAAAATTATCAAAATTTTCGTCAAATTTTTCTTCCATTTCTTCTTCTTTTGAAAATCCAAACAATTCGGTGAAAAGCGTTGACGTGTGCGTGGAATTCACGCTTTGAATGCATTCCAATTGTTGTAAAATATAAAGAATTTCATCGAAAACATTATACGGAAAGAACAAAACCATTTCAAACATGAGTTGAATTTCGTCGCAGTCGTCAACGCCGTCGTCGTCCTGTTGTTGTACATCAGCGTTGTCGGTGTCGATGTCCTGGTCGTCATCCCCGTCGTTCGCATTCAAAGTGATGTCGAAATGACGCAAAAGTTGAGTAATAAATCCTCTGCGAGACTGACGTGTTGTGCAAATCACGTGATAGAGTGTTGAGAGCCGTGAAGTGACGTCTCCGTCGTCGACGAGTCGAAAACCACGACATTTGAGACGTCGACACAACTGTGTCGCCAATTGAACGCCTGCACGAGCTTTCATCGCAACAAAACCATGAAATTTGCGCTCAATTTCGTGCAGCACATGATCGGCACGCGATCTAATCGATTGTTCGTCGTCTGCAGTCATGGCAACCAAATGTGGGACCAGTTGTAAGGGATGGACGTGTCCGCCCGACTGTATCACGTGAATCACATTACAGGCCACGCGACGGACGGACGACGACGACGACAACGATTTGTCCAAAAGCGCCGACAGAAAGGTTTGAATGATTTGCGACTGAGTTGAAGACGAGTCGAACTCTTCTGAAGACACCATTTGTTTGAGTGACTCACGAGACCACTCAATCGATTTGTTCAGTAATTCATCGGTTTCTATGGTTTCACTCAAGTAATTGCGAAAATTGTTCAATACTTGAATGCAATAAAAATCGTCTGAAAATAACTTTTCATACAATTGAATGACTTTTGGTTTTAAACATATTTTTGGATCACTTTCTATAATAAAACCTAAACTTGTGATACATTTGAGAACTAAATCTCTTTCAGTGTCCAATTTTTCATTAATTATCGAAAGAATTAAATCCAAAATCACTTCTTTAGATTCAAAATTTTGCGAAAAATATTTCAAAAATAATCCCAAACAATAAATAGCTCTCAAAAGCTTAGGTTTTGATGAATGAAGTGATTCTTGTGATTCATTTTGTGTTTGAATTAATATTTGTTTAAATCTTTGAAATAAATCCTGAGATAATTTATAATTTTTTGTATGAATTCGTATTAAAACTGATAAACACTTTACAGAAGACGATAATATTAATGCAGAAGATTGTAAAATATTTTTAGTCAAGTCTTCCTCAACACGTGTTAACAATTGTTGCGAAGGATTGGAGTATTGTTTACATGCGAGACAACGCTCTAATGTTTGTATGACTTTTACACGTAAATGAATGTCTATGAGTGTATCGCACGAGAGACTCAACAATGACTGCAATGAATCGCAATGTTTTAATACTAATTCTGGACATAATTGAGAAAACATTGAAATCAGTTGAATTGAAGACAAATTCAATACTTTCTTCTCTTTTTTCTCTTCTTTTTCTTCTTCTATTACTTGCGAAACAATGAAATCAATAATCATTTGAAACGAGTTTTCATTTGTTTTCACGATTTGTTCGAATAATAACTGCAAAGAATCTAAAGTTTGCGATTCATTCGATTGTATTATAACTGAAATCACGTGTAAAAGAGATTTCACTTTGAATTTGACGGTTTGTGCGGACACAGACGAGAACCACAAATCGCGCATTGTGTCCAACACGAGGCGCCGAATACCTTCTCCCTCGTCATTCACGCGCCGAATGATTTTCAATTGCATTTCTCCACATTTGTCATTCTCAGGAAATTCAATACAAATATCTCTTAGAATACGAATAACACGTTTTCTCACTGACACACCGGTGTCCAGAATTCGTTCTCCAATCAGATCAGAGTATTTGTCGCAAAGTGTCGACGACCGCGACGTCAACACAAAGCGACCGATTAAGTCAATTGTGGCCTCTCTTACACTTGTAGACGAGTCCAATAGAGCCGATTTCATCGCCATTTGAAGGTCTGAACGCGACAACAATTGTGTCGATCTCTCCAGTGAACAGTTCATTAGTATTGTGGACAATGACTTCATAGCACGTGACCGTTGTGTAGTGTTTTGTGTGAGGGATAGACTTGAGGTCACGTGAGAGAGACTCGCGTCAAACAAACGACTCATTGTTGAGAACTCTATTAATTCGAGATATTCTATGAATAGTTGTGCTGTCGTGTGATCGATGACGACGTCCTGGTCGTCGACACTGACGTCTTTCACTGGTTTCGATTGGTTTAAAATCGAGAAAAATTGTGATTCAATTTCCAAGATTTTGTTTTCTTTAATCCAAAGCGAACTCAAAATTAATTTTTGAGAAAAAAGTTTTTCACAATTGAAAAAATGGTTCAAAAGTTTCAAAATCTCTAAAAGTTTTTCATCACTTTTTGTGCACATTTTTTCTTCACTTAATAATTGATTTAATGTTTTCATCGATTCTTCACTTAATGTTTCGCTTTTTGATAAAAGTTTTGCGAATTTTGACGAAATTTGAGCCAAAAATTCAATAGAATTGAGTCTTATTTGTAAATTAATTCCCGATTTTTGGGTCAAATTAGAGATTAATAATTTGGTTAATATCTGTATCAATAAAATTGAAGCAATTTTTGACGGATTTAATAAATCATTCAATAAATCGTTTAATAATTGTTCAAAAATTGCTTTAAAATCGCATTCATTTTGAGAATTGTTTTGAAAGCATTTCTTGAGAAAAGACGATAAAAAGGCAGAAATTATTGTCAAACATTCTGTCAATTGTTTTGTCACTAATTCTCGAGAAATTTTCATTTCATTTGAATTATAAATAAATAAAGAATTTGTTAAACATATCAATAGTTTAGTTAAAGTGTTGTTTCTCTTGAAAGGAATTCTATGAAAACTTGTTAACAATTCCTCTAAAATACTGTTTCTGTGCTTTAAATACTGTCTAAAGATTTGTTCCAATAATTGAATTGAAATCAATTGCATTTCATTTGAGTTCAAAAACAGAGAATTCATAGAAATTCTGGTAATCATTAAAATAATGGAATCGTTTAAACACTTGTTTTGCGTCAAAAACTCAGACAAGAGTTCCAACAGTTCTGTCCAATGCATCACTTGTTTCTTTGTGGCAGTTGTGGTGGTCGTCACTGTCGACGTCTTTTGCTTTTTTGTGGGACTTTTGCCACAAATCACATGAGTTTTTGCGTTCAAATTATTTGACAGAAAACTGATCACTATTTCCAACAATTCCTCGAATAACACGACACGTGAAGACATACCCTTTGAGGTCATGATATTTAATGACATTTTGGACGCATTTATTAACAGTTGCCAGAAGTGGTTCTCGTCCTCGTCGGTCGTCGTCTGGTCGTCGACGCTGTCATTCGTCGACTTTTGTTTGAATTTCGAAAACCAAACAATCATTTGATTGGTTAATAACGAGAGAAATGAACACAACTTCGAACTCGATTTCTGTTCCAATTCTTGCATTCGATTCGAATGTTTCAGTTTTGACGACAAACTCATCAAAAGATTGAGTCGTTTTGCGTCCAAATTGAATGACATCTCATTGTCGTCGTCACTGTCGTTGTTGTCGTTCATTATAATTGAGTTCAAAATGAGTTCAAAACTCAATACAATGTCTTTGTTTTGCAGCGAATTCTCATTCAATTCTCGCTTTAATTCTCGACTTTTTTTATGATAATTATTGACGTCTTTATTGACGTCTTTATTGACTTCTTCAGAGCTGTTGTTATTGTTCTGTTGGACGACAACAGGGGCGGCACTGGTGGTCGTGGTCACTGCCGTCGTCGACATACGTTGTCTTGACTTAACTCTATCTCCGAGTGAAGAGTAGTCGTCATCACAATCGTTGTCGTCGACGTCCTGGTCGTCGTCGCAGTCGTTCTGCAACTCATTAATCAGTTTAAGGTTATCATTGAATTCCAAATGGGTTTCAATCGACGGTTCGATTGTTTCCAAAGAATTGCTTTCAATTGAATTCCAATTATTATTATTATTGTTATTAATAAACAATCCTTTTATAGACAAATGCATTAAAAGTGGAGACAATTCTCTATTAACTGTTGAGACAGACGTCTCGTGAGTTGTGGTGTTGTTAATGAATTGCAAATCATTCAACTGTTGCTTCGCGTGAAACAAATGCTTTTCTAATTGCGAACCAATTGTTGTTAAACTGTTTTCATTCACAATGTTTTGACTCAAATTCAATGTCAAAACTTTATTGACATTACTATTGAGAGCGCGAGGAAGTGGTAATTCTCTCAATAAATCACATAACGATTGACAACAGGATAACGACACCGACGACGACGCCGTCGTTGAGTCGAAAACTGACGAAATATTTAAATCCATTTTTAATCCAATTCACAAAAAACAGAAAATTATTGAAAGATTTTCCGCCATTTTGTTGAACACATAACACGTCAGAACATATCGTTTTGAGCATAAATGACGTCACGAAATAAATAACGTTTATTATTGTTTTTAATCAATTTATTGACAAAAAAGTTTTTTTTTAATTATAATTTCATTAATAATAATAATTATATAATATTTACAAATATTTAATAGAAAAATGAGTGAAAAAAATGAGTTATTTTATTAGAAAACAGAAAACAAAACAATAAATAAATAACAAGTTTTGTCATAAACTTGTATTATATGTTTTGATATCATTGCAGTGTCTGTTCTGAGGCGGGCGGATATACACGCGTCTCATCTCGTCGTCGGCCACACAATTAATCCCCCGTTTGTTCCCTGTCGTCGTCGGGTTGCTTGAGGTCGTCTTCGACGGAGTCATTGTCGTGTTTGGTGTCGTGTTTGTCATCCCTTTCGACCGATCGTTATTTGAAGCATGTTTTGTGTCGTCTTTAAAGACGTCTTTTTTCTCTTTATTCTTATTTGAATTGTAGTCAGAATTCATTTGACTTTTTGTTTAGAGAAAAACATTTTTATTCTTTTTCTTCATTTGAGTAAAAATTTTTTGAATTATTTTTTCATTCATTTTGTTTTCATGTTTTTGAGTGATATCTATTGTCACGTGAATGCAAACACTTTTGGGCACTAAATTAGGACTCTATGGACACACCTTTGTTACGCCATCTCTTGTTTTAAACTTTTTTATTAAACTTTTTTTTAATAATAAGTTTTATAAACTTTTATTATTTAGTAATTAATTAATTACAACTTCAAAACAAATAACTTTTTAATTATATATAAAGTGAGACAAAAGTTTGTTTAAAATCTATCACAAAATGGACTCAAAAATGTCCACAAATTTCAGTAGTTTGAGGTCTCATAAGAATTATATGATTCTCTTTAATGTTATAATTAATAGTTTAATATTGTTTTTAAAAATATATAAATTTAAAGCGATTTATATTTTAAAAATATGAGTTATTAAAGCGATAAAAAAGCTTAGTGTGATATCCGAGAGGATCAGGCAATTCGTTGAGTACAGCTTTCTCTTAACTTCTTCAACAAATCAATCAATCAGTGAAAAAGTCTTATAAATATCTTTTCGTTCATCGGCAATAATATCAGATTTTGAGACATTCGACCAAATTATTGGACGAGTGATAAACAGAATAAGCGATGAATACCACACATGAGAAAGAAAATCAAAAAAAACTTTCAAATTAAAAATATTTATTGGACTCCCGCCGGAGTCATCTCAACAATGTGTCCGTTTCTCACTTCGAACCGATTAACTGAAAGAATAAAAATCAGAAAATAATTTAGTAAAAAAATAAAATTAAATGTGTTACTGAAATTTTATTCGCAGATCAAATGCATAATTTGAACGCTTTTGTCCGCGATTTTTATTTTTTCAAACGATCACAATATCCACAAATATCTTTAGTCCACATGAATCCAAACGAAGCCTTTGATAAACTTCAGAGACAGGCATTCACTTTGCAATTTGTAGAACTCGGAAAAGTGAGTAAAACTTCTAAATTAATTAAACTTTGAAAACAATTAAAAAATATAATATTTTGAAATTAGGCTTTAATGAGCTTATCATTAGTGAAGTCATCTTTTTTGGGAATACAAAGAGTACTCTTTCTTCACGAAGAACTCATGAAATTGCCATCATTTCCACGAAAGGCATTGGAAGCAAATTTTAATCTATATTCAGGTCCAACCGGTCAAGAAATGTTAGGAATGGATACACTTCACAAAATAGTTTGGGTAAAACTGGTCGCGCGTATGTTTGAGGCCACCTCTGGATTTTTTGCCCAATCAGCGGATATTCATTTATTCCTGAATGTAGTGAACGGAGCGCTTATACTTCACTGCGAAGACGCCTCAATGTTGCGCTTATGTATGGCCACATATATCAATGCCGCGCATCAGTTCAAAAACATATTCGCTATTAATGGCTATCTTTTAATTATGCCCACAATTACTCGCATTTATTCTAACCATCAAACCAATGGACTTCTCTGTCGTACGATTGAGTTTGTTTGCAAACAGTTCTATATATTGCACAGAAAGCCATTTGTTTTGCAAATGTTTGGTGCGATCGCACCTATACTTGATTTGGACATAACATCCAATTTTGGCGACGCCTCTAAAGTACAGCCCAGAGCTTTCTTTCAACTTTTGCAATCATTGGGTCAATACATTGTCGACCCTTTAGATATACTTGAATTGGTTGACGCAGAAAAACCACTAAAAGTATATTATATAATAATATCAATTAGCGTTTAACTTATATAACAATTGTTTTCTATTTGAATAGGCTTTAGATTTTTGTTACCAAATGGATGCGGAGACTCTCACTATATTGGATGCCATATCTCTATGCGTTACCGTTGTTTCCTATGCAGCAGATACTCAAAGAGGACATCAAATGCTTACTGTATTAGAAGCTATACTTCCTCTTCATCTGAAGCACATGCAGGCCTTAACCACTAAGAAGGAAACTCCAGGCGGACCACGAACTGAATTACAAATGATACACAATGTTTCTGTTTGTATGAGAACTTTGATCTACAATTCGGAAGCGTTGACGAGGTTTGGATCCATTTTTACTAAAACTATTTCTTAAAATTTTGTGCAAATAATTATTTGTTTATAAATAGGAACTTCACTGGACCGCAACGTTCTATAGATCTTCGGAGTTCTAGCATTAAAAATGTGTCAAAAGGTGCCTGTTCTCCACCCTATGATATTGATGATGACAGCCATTCAAGGTATTTGTCTATTACTTTATGGAAAATATCTTTTAAAGTAAAATATTGTTTATTATTCGTAATAGATATCTGCCGGACAACTATTATCCTTCAACTCGTAATCGGGCGGCAACTCAATACTCTGAGAGCAGTGATGGAGAACTGTTGAGGAATGAATTTCGAAGACCTCGAGATGTGTTACTAAAAGTTGTCGCAGAGTTTTTGAGTCGAAGTACTGCCCGTTTGTCTGATTTGAGCAAAAAGTTGCCTGATTTGCATCAAAAAGGATCCACTTATGAACTTCTTGATGTCAAATGTCATCTAAGACTCGCAGAAATAGCTCACAGTTTGTTGAAAATGGCGCCCTATGACCCGCCAACTATGGCCTGTAGAGGTTTAGTTCGTTATATGAATGAAATATTACCCAATTCTGAGTGGCGTCAGGAACAGATGAGACCGGCGCTTATTATGGTTTTGAGACGTTTGGACAAAACATTCACTAAAATTGCTAAGAAATCAGCGATAAAGAGATCCACTGATTGGGAGGCAGCAAAACGACTGCTTAAAGGAGTTTATCTCACATTTACTAAACATCCATATATTGTTCATTTACCGCATTTAAAGTCATTGATTAGTGTCTGTCAGAATATAGTCCTCGGAGATCAGGGTCACGGACCAGGAGAGAGTGCTTCTACTCTGCCTTCTTGGGCGGTCGCACTTTCACAATCATCACCACCAGGTTTTCATTAACTCTTTTTTATATTTTTGTTCAAATTCTAACATAAAATTAAACTTTTTAAGGCTTTACATCAGTTGCGGTGCGTTTGATAGCTATGCAAATGCTTCAATTGGGAGAAACGCAAACATTAGAAACTGTGTGCAGTGGAGCCTTCTCTTCACCCGAGAAAAGCGAAATCTATTTAATGAATTTGATTTATCCGATGTGTGTCAGGATTAGTAGTGGTCTAAAAGAAGTGCCAAAATTCAGACAATGCGATATCACTTTCACTTTGACTGTAATACTCAACACATTACAGCCAATCACTGCTAAAGCTACAAAAGGAAGTGATTCTTCTTCAGGTCTTCACCAACTTATGCAGAATTCTTTACATCAAATTGGATTTTTAGGTTCATTAGAGACTAAATTGTTTTTCAAGTAATAAAATTATAATACTTTCAAATTATAGGCTTAAAGATAATGATGGTTTGCTTTGAGAGACAATTGAATACTGAATGGTATCGCATAACAAAATGTATAAGAGAACTGTCCAACAAAATGCAGGGCGGAGTCACCCTTTGGAACTTTCTTGACTTTGTGGTCACTTATAGGACACCACTATTCCTGTTATTATTTCCAGTTATTAAATGCAAATATTTGCTGAAAATATGTGATAACGATCAGGAATATTATTATCAGCAACAGATCAGAGACAAAATGCAAGGAATTGGTCTGCCTTTAGGCAGATCTAAAGGTATAACTAAATTATTATGAAAATAAATGTTTTATCCATTTCTAACATAAGTTCACTTTAAGGTCAATTATTGGTCAGTTTAATGGCAGAAATGAGAGCATTAAGAGAAGAACTAATAAATAGAAGAAATGTGACCTCAATTGATGAAAGGGCAAAGTCCATAGTTCCCGATCAGAGCAGTAGTGATAGGGCTGAAAGTCATAGATTGAGTTTTGCGTTCGCACAAATGGCTGCCAGTGCTTCAAAACTATCGAATATCAGTTCTTCCAATTCAAACAATCAACAAAGTAGTGCAGCACATGTTCTCCCTGAAGGAGAGGTCGCACAAACTCCAACTTCTTCTAAACCATCACTATTTCGAGGTTTGAGTTTCCGACTGATAGGCGATAGAGATAGTCGACGCTTTGCTCCCAGAGGTCTCAGCGTTAAATTGCCGTCAACTAGAGATGGCAAGAAAGCTATCGAAGGATTTCTTAGAAGAACCAGTTATCCTGACCCTAAAGAAGCTGACATTAAGGGTAAACAAACATTATGTTTACTTTATAATCCATTTTAATTGAAATTTTCATTAATTATAAACTTTTATGAAAGAAGTCAAAAAGTTCAAAGTTCAAAGTCTTCTCTAAAAATGTGTTGATTGAATTTTTTCATATATAAAAAAATAATTAAAAACTATTTAAAACTTTTGTATAGAATTTCATGAACCCTCTCAAGTTCAATCTGAACCCAAACTTTTCCGTAAGTCTACTCTTCATATAAAAAGACGAGAAAGTAGGAAATACAACAGTCCTGCGAACAGCAGTGGAGTTATGAGTTGTGAAGCACTCACAGAAGGAGTAACTGTTGATGACGAACAACAGATCAAGTCAGCCATTGCAAGAACCTTATCATCTGATGGCGGTTCTGGTGCTTCACATTCTAATAGTCCAGAAAAAGATGAAGACAAACAACTGAAGCACAGACTTCAGAGACAGTCCGCGCAGTCGAGAAAAACATTCAGGTTTAGAAAGTCTAGACGTGGGGCGGGTTTTATCTCTAATAAGGATGAAGAACAGCAACACATCGAAGAAATACCGCTCACAAGTAATACAATTAACACCATTTCTGGTCATTCAAAGCCAACTAAAGAAGTAACTCTTGCTGAAGAAGAGAGCTCTTCTATATTCGAACACAGCAGAGATGTTGACGACAGTCCTTCCTCTCTATTATCTCCCAAAGACATTAAAAATGATTCCAACGAATCACTTAATGCTCTCAATGAAAGCACAGCTCTTTTGAAAAGTGACGATAAAGTTATTACTGATTCTGTTCTTCCTTATGTTGATGATGACGCTAATGATGACATTAGGGTCTAATTGTTTTGTTTTTTGTTTATTTGGAGTGTTTATAGATTTTAAGTGTTTTGTATTTATTGATATTTTAAAAGTTTGTTATAGTTATTCAATGTTTTAAATGTTGTTTTTCATCAAATTTTTATTGTCTTATTCTGTGATTATTATTAAGATTTCTCTATAAATAAACACAAATTAATTCATAACTTATTGAATATTTATTTAATTCAAATAATAATTAAATTATTATTATTAAGTCATGAAAACTAGTTTTGAAAAACAAAGTTTGCGCCAAATTATCAGTTAATAAATTGAAAACATTTCTGACTTGAAAACAAGGCCTTTATTAATGATAAAAAGCTTTGATTTTTGTTATATATAAAAGTACTAAATGTTCGAAAACGACAAATGAATTTCATTGCAATCTTTGAAATGTGTTTTCATTTTTAGTTTTACTGTAAATCAAGTGTTAAGTAAATGAATGTAAACAT
>JAUJYT010000201.1:0-25097 GCA_033996565.1 Nanhermannia nana
AATTATATAATAATCAAGATGTTTTATAAATATGAAGTTCACTCTTTATATCAAGCGCTTCATTTTGCTCTTTGAACATTTAAGTGATAATTAACAAATTTGATAATAATTATATGTGTAAGGACTTTTGGATTTTTCGGGAAGAAATAACCCAAGTTTTACGAAAGATAAGAATTTTATTATGAATCTTAGGTTTAATATCTGATAAGTAAGATAAGAATTATGCAAATTTTATGAGTTTCATATCAAACTAGTTTGTATAAAGTGGAATTTTAATTTCTTTTTAAATTGTTTAAAAAATAAATTTTAATTTCAATCAACTAACAATTTTTCCCTATAACTGAGTGATTATATAATTATAATTGTAAATTGATTTAATCATGCTTATTTATTATTAAAGCCAATTTAACAAAACTTTACTTTACATTTAATGATTTAATTTAAAACAAATACTAATCCTCTATGACTTATTCATAACTTAAATAATAAACCCATTAATCAAATATTATTCGCTTTAAAATATACTTAAATCTAATTACTGTTCCATTATTTTGTGATCTAAGCAATTAATTATTATCTAAGTTTATGAAACAATCTGATTATACTTGAATTCGATGCTATAATTTTTGAAAGTTTATCTGTTTTATACATTGTTTTAAATCATATTCTTTAGTAATTCTTTTGAGGTTAGTCAAGATCAAGCTTAAGTTTTATGAGCACAAACCTATCCTACATCAGGTGATTTGCAACCATACGCTCACAATTGTTAACTAAGTTAAAATCCAAATTCTCTTTTTATCAAATACTTAATCAAAATCCTTTATTATCCTCATTGAAAATAGTCTACAGTAATAGTTAAAGATTTTACCGAATAAAAGATACAAAATCCGAAAAAATCCGAAAAAATCCTTATCCACATAATGATATTTGGCACGTATGTGCCCGTTCATTAACTCAATATTTGAACAATACAGGTATCTCTAAATTGGTACTTGAAAATAACAGAACAACAAACACTATTAGTTGTCATCACATGTAACCGCACTTATTTCTATGTTTATATAATGTATTTACAAATAGAAATAACTGTTTATATAACTTTATTTTTGGCTTTTATACCTTGAATTTTGTAGAAGATCAAAATAAACCTTTATTTTATTAATTTACGTCTCATTTACGTTAATTCGTGTTATTAATGAAAATATTGTGTTACATATTTTTAAAAATGTAATCAGAAATTAATGTCTATTCTACATATATAATAATATCGATAATTAAATATTAAGTCTAACTAACAGTATAATTATCAATGAAATTGCTTATGAAATATTTATATACTATACTGTATCATTTGTTTGAGATAATCGTATCACAGTTTTCTTTTGGATTCTTTAATTTTTTGAAGAGTTAATACAATGTTTAACATTTAAATATTGGAGTTGAACAGAACTATTTTTAAAGGCGGTCATAAAGTCAGATCTTTAACATAATTATTTTTAATCTTGTTTTTTAATTCTTGAATACAGATTGTAATGCAATAATATAAAAAATAGTAAAAAACCTTATTTTAATAGTTAATTTTTCTCTTCTCATTTTAAATAAACTGTTAATTGGCATTAATTTGATTATTTATATCAATAACTGTATCCAATGGTATCATTGAGTATGTCTGTAGTATTTACAATACAGTATTTTTGAACTTAGTTTGAACAGTATATCAATTTATTGATTGCTTATAAAAGAGAGTTGAATGAACTAATAAATTAAATGAAAGTGATTCCAATCAAACCAATCCCTTTGAAAAGTGGAAAAAACTTTATGAGGAAATTAATAATAAATTTCAATATAGGTATAAATAAAACCTATGAAACTTGAACTTACAATGGGTAAAGTGGTGGAAAATCCAGTAGAAGTTTTAGAGAGTTTGTTCTTATAAAAAGTGGAACAACGTATTATTTAGAATAAATTAATTATTTATCTACAAAGCTTCTGCTGTGATACAGGCTTTAGAATTATTGGGAAAATATGAATAATTCATGACTTCAAATATTATGTGAGTTATCAAACGATAAACTTTAACTATTTATTACTTCGACATAGAAATAGTTTACATACAATTTATTTATTGCTTAATGAGTGCAAGTAAATCATGTGAGACTACATACTGGACCATTCAATCTTGAACTTGAGCAGAGCTTCTATAGAAAGTTAAAATATATATCGTTTTCAAGAATCTAATCATTTGAAACAAAAAATTAATTGGAACATAAGTACAGTAACTTTCTGATTAAATCAAATATAACATGTATGAAAAGTCAATACTTTCTGTGACCCTTTCCCGAACTTAGCTATAATTTGATTACTCCAAACTATTAATTAATAAATAATATATCAATATAATTTAATTATATTAAAAAGATTAAAAAGATTGGAACAGGGAATTCAAAATGAGGATGCAGTCGATTCGTAATTATTCAAAATAATTATTATTAATAAATACTTTAATTAAAAGCAATCTTTCCATAAAAGTTTGAATATCGCATAATATAAATGTTGTATTTATGAGTTAGGTATTAAACAAATAATTATTAATCAATTAAAGTAACAATTCTATCATCGGTTTTATTAAGACATTATAAGCAAATTCGTTATAATTAATTATGATTACTATATATGATTAAAACAATGAAAACCCCTTTTTTCTATTCTTGCGGCCCATCAATTAATTTTATCTTTATTTCTATCTGTAATTCTATCGGTAATAGATCTCATGATTCCTGTAGTCATTAATTACTTAATTAAGTTTTTATCTAAAGCTATATACTATCAATCAATAATTTGAATTTAGACCATAACAAATTGTCAGATATATATAACTAATTGTTTAACTTAGCAATTGGTGTCTATAACACACATAATTTAAAATATGACAGAATTTAAATCAGATTGAAAGGTTCCCACTCTACGAGTTGATCAGCTAATCAGTCACTAACTTAATGTGAAATAAGTTAGAAAACTATCATCTATTTATGTGGTTCAATATCTGAACTTCCCTGAAATGCTTAGGTGAAAATAATTATCAATAGTCATATGAATGAAACATTATTATTATTATTTAAATTCAGTGTTTTGGCCAAAATCAATGGTAATTTACCTCTTATGTTAATGTAAATGCGCAACAAACGGAAAAATTTTAAGAAGTGGTAATCCTTGTTTACCTTGGACAACTTGATACCAGATACCACTCCGTTTTATTATAGCCTCAATAAATTCTTTTAAATACTGTATTATCCTATTGAAAAATATGAGGTAAATCATCAAATGCTAAACTTATGTAATAACAAGTTTCGCATATATAGGTCTATAAGTTAATAACTGAAAATGTAGTACAAAAGAGATTTTTTTATTTTAGTGAAAGTTTTCCTCGTTTTGATAGATGGTCTCCATTTTGACGAATACTATGCAATAACCAGTAGTCGATACTTAAACTAAATCTGTGAAAAAGCAAATCATTATTGTTTTATTGAATAATTAATTAAATTAAATAATAATTGAAATTAAAATAATCAAAATGTTAAATGTTTTAAAAGGTATTATAAGTAAAGTGTTCGTGCAATTTATGCCCCCATTGCCTAAAAAGTCGTATACTTTTGAAAGCGACGAGATTGCAAGTAAGTATACGATGCGTCTTAAACAAGGCACAGAATGGTATCACGTCCATCGATACTCAGACCAATTTGAAGCATTTTACACACAGTCTTCACGTGGAAATAGAATTGCGTGCCTTATGGTGAAGCCCTGCAAAAGTCCAAAGTATACGATACTGTTCAGTCACGGAGGAACTGTCGATTTGGGAAATCTGTGCAATTTTTTCTATACCTTAGCAAATAAACTAAATTGCAATATATTTAGTTATGATTATTCTGGTTATGGAGAAAGTAGTGGTACACCCACAGAAGATGATGTTTACGCGGACGCAGAGGCCGCCTGGGATGTGATCACTCAAAAGTATGGCTTAACTCAAGATCAAATTGTTTTGTATGGTCAGAGTCTGGGAACTGCGACCAGTGTTTTTTTAGCCAATAAGCATCAGGTCAAAGGTGTTGTACTTCATTCACCTTTTCTATCAATTGCCAGAATATTTTTACCCAAACTTCATAACAGTGGAACCCGTTTTTACGATTCATTCACAACGTAAGTCTAACTCATTATTAAGTATTCAATAGTTATATTATAGATATTATATATTGATATCGTTTATCAGCTCAAAGCTTATCATTTATAAATGTTCTGATCTTTATTTTCCTTATGCATTCTTAGTGTTGATAATATCAGTGGAGTTAAGTCACCGATTCTGATAATTCATGGAACTAATGATATAGTAGTTCCTATTTCTCATGCCTATGAACTTCATAAGCTCTGCCAGAATCCAGTTTTGCCGCTTTGGGTGGAAGGCGCCGGTCATGACGATATCTATACGTTCGAGGATTACATGATTAGGTTGAAAAAATTTGTTAATTTTGATATTAATAATAAATCATGAATTTAATTAGTGATATAATAGCTATTGTTATTGTTATTATTATTTACAAATATTTGTATTCATTGTCTCAATTAGAATGAAATTAATAAAATTGTATTTTTATATAATAATTAGTCATAATTTATACTAAACTTATAAATATATTTTTTGCTCATGTATGGAACGGGTGTCAAACAGTTGTATGATATGGTCCTTTATATAGATTTATTTAGTTAGAAATTTTTTTATACAAACAATAAATTATATAAATTTAACGTAAAATAAATTAATATTATAAATGTTTTTCTTTCTTTATGTATTTAATTATCTCTTCATTAATATTATGATAATTGTAATCAAAGAAACAAATATAAGAAAAGGAATCCAACTCTTGAGAAATCGACCAAAACTGTACGCAAATAAAGAAAACAAATATTATAATAAAGATAAACGAGATTTAAATGAAAAAAGAGTTTGAGTATTAATAGAGATGACAAATACCTGACATATTTAGAGTGCCATAAAAAGAAGAACAAAGTGGTGACCATATTATAATTGCTTTTGCCGTTATATTTCATTAAATTGAGAGCCATAGAGACGTGTGAATGACAGTTATCGCAAAAGAGATTGTGCTTTAAATACAAATACAATACAATACTAATCAATACAAATATTGAACTATTTTCAAATCTAATAACTAAACAATCAATTAATCTTTAATTTAAACCAAAAGACAAACTATAATCAGAACTAATACAAAAGCAACACAAATACCATTCTATTCATATAGCAATCAGAGGCCTGTCTGACGCTGTCGTCCCATCTCTGTTGTCCACCAATCACAAGGTCTGGACATAACCGCCAGTATTTGGTGGGCTTTCCGAACGCCATATCGTCTTCAGACACAAAATAAGGTCCGGCGAAGTCTCGGATGACTCCCGAAGAAGTACAGATCCCGAGGTGTCCGATGATGGGTATAAACCATGTTATCAGTGGTATTGGTGTCCATACTAAGCTATACGGATATCGACTCTGACTCACATCCATTTCCATGTCTTTATGTCTTCGCATCACTTCTTTTCGCATTTATTTTCAAACATTTTAAACAAACTTTTGAATGGATTTGAGTTTAATCTAATTAAATGACAATATTTTCATTACTATTGATATTATGATATGTTTTAAAGGATTTGTTTTGTGTTACTATTGGTTACGTTTTAGTTTTGTCACAATTTCCATCTTTTTCTATATGAAGTCATTCACAAACAAAGTTATACTGATTTACATATGTTTTCGACCCCATTATGTCCAGACTTTAAGTGAAAGGTATCTTAAACTTACTTTTGATTGAAGGCTCGGCTAAAACGGCTAAAAGAGGCACAAAATCCTTTTCAAGAAGTGCCAAAAGCAATGAAAATATTACGCCTTTCGAGAAAACAGACTTTGAGCTCTTCTGATATTTTAAAATTACTTCAATTAAGACCTTTCACTCGCATTGAAAGCTATTCTGAAGAGTTCATCGAATCGTAAATAAATGAAACCTTTACTAAATTGAATGAGAGCTACACTTCATCTCACATAATAATAAATTACATTAACTCCAACTGCCATAAACTGGTCACAAACCCTAATAAACCCTATTCTAATGCACTGATGAGCATGTTTAACGTTTTTAACGTTCAAGTATTTAATTTGACAGAAAATATGTGTATAAGAGATACAGTCATAATCTACAAAATAATGATAAGAATTAATCTATAACTCGATGTAAGCGAATACTGGCCATTATAGAACCGAACCAATGGTGTTTGGCTCAGTATAACCTGAAAGCGTTCCACTGGCCATTTATTTTCCCGAAAAGTGGTCAGTGGCCGAGTTAGCGTAGTATAGGCTACGCCACTGATACTTTTCAAGGAAAGATTGAGAGGCGTTTACAGTAACAAAAGTATGAACATCTGTGCAAGTCTTAAATTTTTAAAATAAACAATAATATGAGACTATGTAACTATAGATGTTCCAAATCCAAATTTTTGCATTAGGGGAGTTGGTTGATGAAAGCGTTTAGACGTTTTAACTTTTACTTTATTCAAATTGTTAAGAGAATTAACATTAAGTCATATTTTTATAATAATAATATGTATAAAAAATAATTGACAGCAGAACATGATGAATGAGATCTCAAGTTTTTATGAGTCAAGTAGTTTTTTCTTTTGATAATAACTACTAGAAGGCTAAAAATAAAATTAACTGTAATACTAATTGTTTCAATTCATATCAATCTATTCAATGCAAAACTCAATTAGTACTCAAACCATTATCTTTCCTCTTCTTTTCTGAAGTCATAACTTTGTGTGAATGACTATACAAGTACTGTTATAAAGAAATTTGAAAATTACATTGAATATACTGAAAAATTACATATACTTGTTATGCAAATATAATAATTTTTTAATAAAAATAAAAGTAAATCAATAAAACTTTATTGGGTTTGTTAATCTGCAAGGATTCTAAGTATGAATAGAGAGTTCTCAGAACATTCTCTGAGTATGAATACCGTCACTCAATTAAACGCATGTACTCATCATTCCGGAAAAATATGGGAAGATAAGGTTTTGAGAACTAATTTTATTATTTGACTTGATGTTAATTTCCTTATCAGTTTGAATAAGAATTAACATCTCGTCCATCCATACGCATTGATGAACTTTCTTGGATATTACGTGCCTTGGTTTGAAACATGTAACTTAAGTGTGACATGTAATGAGTTAATTTATAATTATTTCTCTGGTACATGTATTGATAAAATGTGATCAACTTAATTCTTAATCAACTTAAATGTGAAAACAACACTTTTTCAGTTCAACAAATTTTATTGAAAATAAAGGTATCCAATGAAAGGTAAATACGCCTTACGACAGTTGAACTTCTGTGAATTTAAGTGTGTGAGCCTAAGTGTTCCCAATTATTGAAATAATAATAAAGTATTTTATGTGGTATTCAACTGGTATTGAAGGCCTCAAGTATTTGAGGCAATTGTATTCGCATATTCTGGTTGAACGTCTCATTAAAATATCAAAAAGCAATAGTGTTTTAAGTTCAAGAACTTCTGTTAAAAATAGTTTACCAGAAAGATCGCCAGATTATAATCCCAGTTATAAAGAGGTTTGAAAAATACTTACCTTGAAAATGATTTTTGTATTTTAGTAATAATACGGCATTAAATAATTTGTATCAGATTATGCCTTAACTTTATTAATCCTCTGCAGCAATACTTACTATTAGAAGTGATCTATAAAACTCATCTCAAACTCAAGGATCAATTTAAAATTTTCATTTTATTTGGTCATAATTAACATAAATTACTTTAGTTTTATCACAACATAACTTTTGACTCTTGTTTTTAAAAATAAAATTTCTTTTCCGTGTTTTGTACGGAATTGAAAACTTGCAAAATATTTTGTTTACTTGATGGTAGTTATGATTGAGTCTATTTGGATGTTATGACACATGAGACTACATGTGTATAGTTATACAGATGTATAGTTATGCATCAAATATTCAAAGACTTTCTTATTTGGCTCTAGTTATCAAATTTTTAAACGTGAGCTGTTTTTATAAATTTGATTTTTAAAACCATTTAAACGATATAATTCTTTTAATTAAAATATGTTTTATAAAGCCTTTTATTTGCCATTTGTTTTGACAGTAAATTAACTAAAGAATTGATCGAATTAATGTACAATACACTACATCAGCTGTCAATATCGTATATTAAATGTGTGCTCATTGCTTATCATAAGATAAATTTTCATTTAATTGTTTTTAATCAAAATTGATTCATACTAACGCTTTAACAAATAGTAGTCTTTTTAATCTAAAAAATTGTCATTAGATCAGAATTATAGCAGAATTTATTTTACCCGTAAAGTTTTTTTATTGTATTCTTTGTGGACTAATTGAAATAACAATTGAAAAATTGAATGATTCTCATATATTTGACAAACAAATCATAATTATTTAATCAGTTAAAAGTTATAACTTATAAAGTATTCATAAAACCATTAAGGGAGAGAAGATGGCCCAGAGAAAAGGTGTCGGACTTATAATCGAAGGGTCGTGAGTTCGAATCCCGGATTCGAAGCTGTTTATTCTGCAATATGTTGGCCACATATTCATTGTTTTTCAACAATCCCATGGCCCCAAGAGTTCACCCACGCCTACATGAGTTATTCCTGTAAAAATCTCACTGATTTTCAACATTGACTTCAGTGAGATCTCCTCTCATTAGGGAGTTGGTTGAAGAAAACGTTTATTTCATTTAGTTTTCAGTTTTAAAAGTTTAGAGAATTATTTAATATATCAAATAAGTTCTGCAAACCATTATATCTACAGAGTATATATCTATAATTATATAAAAACTATTTAAGTTTTGGATCTCATTTAAACTTGAAGTTTCATTAGTTCGAGAAAATAAGCTCACTCTTCAACTAAACATTCTTTGTACAGTTAATTGAAAGAGCATTAATACTGATAAAAATTATTTAGATTAAATTTAGAGCAAATTATTGCGTATTTTCAGCAAATTAATATATTTTCAGTATTATACTGTACTTATATAAGAGTAATAATTATTGTTGTTGCTGGCTAATGGATTTCTGTTAAGTGAGAAGATACATTTTAGAAGCATTGCAAATCATTTACAATTAATTTGAAATTTTAACTAAAGATTAGGATAATATACAGGTATATCATTATTGGAAAAAATATTTAATTTCTGAATTACAACACACACGAGCATAAGTTGTAATTTATATTGCTTTTTAATGCAGATCTAATAAGCTGTATATTCAAACTAAAGCTAATATTATATATTATACATTGAAATAATTAATAAGAATGAATATTTTCTTTTAATAAAAAGGCAAAACAACAAACTTACAAATACTTTATTATGAACTTAAATTCAATTGAGTTCACTCTTCTATAAATAGAAAAATCATTAAGAAATGATTATTGACGTCAATTTTCAATACTATAATTTCACGCAAGCTTTGAAATACTGCCAAATATTGAACAAAGACTTAAATCATTCAACTTTAAGAAATAATCAAAATATATAATCAATAGTCTGAACGTTGCATAAATCTGGTCATCATCTTTGTGGTAATTATAATGACTCAACAATATGATGGAAACAACAATTATGGAAAATTTATTTTCAGTGGAGCGAAAACAGAACTCTGAAAACATTGCAAACTTATGATTAATGTATAGTTAAATAATGTAAAGTATTTGATTTGGCAATAATTTTAGTTTTATATAAAAAAATATTAGACATATTCTTTGGGTTCTTCGCAAGCTTCTTAAGAATGTTGCACAAGTTTTGAATTAAAATACAAATTACAGACAAACGTTTAGGGGGTTTCTATTTAATAGTGATAAATAACATTATAAATAATTTATAAGTTTAACAATATAAGAGAAAACATTGACTAACTTTTTAATAATTTTTTATTGCACTAATGTTTCAAACATTTTATTTAATAAATATTTTAAATCATTTTTATGGGCTTTATTTATTACTGATTTATAACACATAAACATAAAAGAACAAAACCAAAAACGATTTAAAATCAATTCACATTAAAACGTGAAACAAGCGCTCATTATTATGAAATCTCTCAACCATTTAAACTTTACTATGAATACAAACTTATTTATTTATGTTTTATATTTAAACTATAATTTGGTTTAGAAATTTATTAATCATAAATATTTGTAAAATAAATTCTCTTTATTGTCGTTAATATCTATTTTGGTAAAACTTCATATATAGACTAAAATTAAGAAAATTTATATAGAATTTGATTTTAAAAGAATTTATTCTTAGAAATAAGTAGTCATCGAGATATTAATTTTCACGAAAATGACTTAACCGTAACCTAACTTACTTGGGTTGAGAAAAATGGCACTTAACTAAATATAGTGTCATTTATTGAAAGTTATTAAAAAAAATTTCTTTCCGTCAAAAATTGCGTAAATAAAGTAAAATTTAATGATGTATATTGAAAATGTTATTTAATATATGAAATATTCGTAAATGTAACAATACATACAACATACAGATTCCATTTGCCAGATTGCTTTAGTTCTCTTTTAGTCTCGAGTCCTGTTTCAGTCAAAATTCTGTAAACAATAATACTTTTTATAACAGGTTTTTCTTTGAAATTGAATGCAATTATCTAAATCTATTAAATTTCTTGTTTATCCACTCCAATAGGTTTTTAAAAATTACCAAAATTTTTAGATTAAAAAACTGCAGCATTTTAAACAAAATTACACTTAATATCTAGTTTCAGTTTGAAAAAAGTTTTGAGAAAAATTGAAGTAAATAAAAGTTGATAAAAATCATGACTTGTATAATAATTTCTTATAACTTTCTCTCTAACCTGTTCTTCTTTGTATCATTTGTTATTATCGATATCTCTAGATATCGAATGAAAAATTCATATTTTATTCTTCAGTCTCATATATTAATAATATTCCTGTAAGTCTTTAATAAATAATTATAAACCAAAAGTAACTATTGGTATAAGAAATTATAAGCAAATCATTAGGTTTGCAAAAATACCCTCTATAAATAGGAAGTGCGTCAATAGCATTGAGAATTAATATAAAAAAAGTAGTTTATGCTTAAAATAACATTTTCTTAGAAGTTTAGGTTTTCGACCATCAATTATGTTTTGTGTCAAATCTTTATAAATATATTATTTTTGAACAATTTAGATAACCATTCCATGAAAGAAAAATCAGAACTCTGTTTGTTAACGGTTTACGGCATAAATACGGGAATTTTCTTATTCATTTCATTTTGAATTTAAGAAAAATAATTTTCATTCATTACTATTTGTGCTCTAAAACTCTTTATTGGTTTTTAAAGTTTTTATTATTGAAAACATTTCTTCCATTAAATAAATTAATAACAATAATTTTTGTGAGCATTTGATTATAAGTGATTTATATTTGCTTTTTCTATTTTTTCCTGAGTAGTACAGCCGTACTATAATCTATTTAAAACTTTTAAAATGTTTGAATCAAACCCGAAAATCGTCTTTTTATTAATTATTCTAAAGTAATACTTAAGTTAACAATGAAAAACTATAATAAGCAGTTGATACAAACTAGAGGCCTTCATGGGTCAAAACTTTCGAACCCAACCCAACCCAAGACCCACGGAGTCTGTCCCAAACCCACACCAACCCACAGTCAGATATTAAAATTAAACCCACCCCAACCCACGACCCATGGAACTTACCCCAAACCCACACCAACCCAAGGTTTAAAAGTAGACCCACCACAACCCATGGTACGAAAGCGATTTGGTAGCTCAGCCGGTCCAGGCTTGACCCTCAAAGTTTGAGGCTCAAACAGTTAACCAGCTCCTTTTTATTAGATCGAATATCGAACTTGTTGGAAAATAATTATTTATTTATAACGTTTTTATAATTGCCATAAATTGTTTTAATTTTTTTAACCGACGTGCATAACCCACGGAACCCAACAAACCACTTCATGAGCCCCGGCCCCAACCCAACCCATGGGTTGGGGTCCCATCTAACCTTGACCCATCTTACCCCATGAAGATCTCTAATACAAACATTAAGAATTAACATTAAGAATTAATTATTGCTTAACACAGCTAAAAATAAATTTGAACACACTATCATAAGTTATACAGAATAGATGACAAAAATATGTTATCGTTTATTTAGAATTTATTTTGCATTTTAAGGTGCAATGAAAGTATCGAGCGATAGACTGATACTTCTTGGAAAAATTTATTCAATGACGTTATAAAACGCTTTTTATAAAATAGCTTTTCTTATTAAATAAAAGAACTTGAGAGTTGTGATTGAATTTATAACTTTTCAAGGTATCAGGTTTAAACTTGAAACACATTGGAAAGTAATTGTTATATAATTATTCAATAGAATATTAAAAAAACATCATATAATAAATTATGGACATGTATTTCTTTCAATGTTATACCAGTTTATAATTGATTGTATAGAAAACTTACTCAAACACAAGGATGACGTATTATAAGTTCATTTGAGTATGTATTCAACCGTACAATTTAAAAATTAACTTTAAAATTATTCAAAATTATTCACATGAGGGCTGTTAAAAAACATGTCGAAGTGCACGTAATGTCATAAAAAATTGCGAAAGGAAAATATTAATAATATAAGCTTTTCAGAGGTTTAAATTGAAAGCAATAGTTTAAAACTATATTAATCAATGAGTTTTCTATTCACTTTTTGGTACATTCATCATCTGTTTTGACTTTTGGTCAATAGTTAAATTCTAATACAGTTTATAAATGTAGTGTCTTAATTGATTTTTGAATGAGTTAATTCATAATATCTACATAATATAAGTTACTGTTATTTAGATCTATACAGTAATATTTGACTTAAGCGATAAGCATTGAATCGCATTAACGTTTGAAACTTTACTTTTTGATAAATGTTCTTTTCAGTGATATTACAGTGTAATTAGTTTTAGAAATTATGATTAGGATTTTTCTTTTAATATTATTAAAGATATTGTTAAAGAAATGCGGTTTTTCTTTGACATCACTGTACGGTACAGGTCTGTGCCAATTGACTTAATTGATTCCACAAAAATGCATAGAACTAATTAATGATATATAGTGAAAATTTTTCTCAGTGAAGGACTTTTTATGATTCAGATTTACGGAAAAAAACTTCATAATGTTCACAAAATATGAATAATGAATAAATGAAAATTTAAATGTGTCAAACTATTAATATAATTAACGACAGTCTATAATTCTCTAACAAAGCATTTAGTTTTGTAAAAAAGCCGCCACTGAATCTAATTTTTAAAAATACTTATAAATTTCACATAGTAACAATTAATTAAATTAATTTCTTTGACCAATATTTCATATTAAAAATGTTTAGTTTCTTATAAAAACCAGCACTAAAGATAACTTTGTTCTCAAATTAAAAAATTTATATAAATACTTAGTTTTAAAACTCGTTTATTTAAGAAAAATAAATTAACGAATTAAATAAATTAAAGAATTACATGTTTTCATGTATTTTCTTTGACTCAAAAGCGAAAAACTTAATAACCTTAATAACAACTCATGATTCATACAATTTGAGATTTTATTATGTGTAATAAAAGTTTACAATAATACACATAAGTACAAGTACTCCAAGTACTAAACCTTAAACTCACGCGACACTACTTTTCGAAATACTGTTTTCATAATAATTACTTAGCGATTGAGTCAAACAATACTTATTTATAGTAATAGTAAATTAGAAACATAACTGTTAAAAATGAGCTGCTGTTAAAATTAATACTATAAATAGTTAATAATTGAATACAATTAGAACAATTCATATTGAGTATAAAGCAAAACAAAAAGTAAGGTATGAGCGAAAGTCAATCATCTCTAATACTCCGCAAACAATTGAATGATTTGAAGAAACATCCGGTCGAAGGTTTTAGCGCTGGTCTTGTTGATGACAATGATCTATACAGGTGGGAAGTGGTGATCGTTGGTCCGGCAGAGACTTTATTCGAAGGCGGAATGTTTAAAGCAATTCTCGATTTCCCGAAGGACTTTCCTCAAAGACCGCCTAAAATGAAGTTCATGAGTGAGATGTGGCACCCCAACATCCACAAGAACGGTGATGTCTGTATCTCAATATTACACGAGCCCGGAGAAGATCAATATGGCTATGAGAAGCCCAGCGAGAGATGGCTACCCGTTCATACAGTCGAAACGATACTCATATCTGTAATCTCAATGCTCACCGATCCCAATGACGAATCGCCGGCTAATGTGGACGCAGCAAAACAATGGAGGAATGATTATCAAGGCTTTAAACGTAAAGTGGCTCAGTGTGTGCGAAAAAGTCAAGAATCATTATAATTTGTAGATTTCTTTTTTTTGTTTATCTTTTTCTTCACTTTTCCTGATCTCAGCCAAATTTCTTGATTAATATATAATTTATATAATTTATATAATTTATATTTTTAAATAAGTACAATTTAAATCTAAACCTTAAAGTCCAAAATCCATGCTTTAAAATAAAAGTGTTGCGAAAACTATAATTATAAAAAATTTATGCATTTAAAAGAGCCTTGTAATGGATTGATTTTTTTTATGTTAATGAAGAATATTTTTCATCAATCGAATGTTATTTAACGTCCAATAAATAAGTCTACGTATCTTATTAGGTAAACAAGTCTCAATTTAAACACTTTGATAAAAAATTTAGTCATTGAAAAATTTGTATAATCTTTGTATAATTTGAACATAAAAGTAAAAATTATGACATTAAATTAGCAATTGGAAGGTGAAAGTGTTAATGAGTTTAAAAAAAATTTTAGCAACAAATATCAATATATAAAAGTTTAAGATATAAATGAAAAATTAATTATTAAATATCTGTTTTTGAAGGGTGAATGTTTTATAAGTTTTTCCTCTAAATCGTATCTAAGTTTAATAAATTTTACTGATAATTTAGCTTTACTTCTAAAATAAAAAAAAGTTCATTGAGATCTTAAAAAATTAAAATTGCTTTCATCAGTAAATTTTTTCAATTATTTACTAATAAACAATTTTATCTATTGGTAATCATGTCTTACTTAAAAATCTTAAGAATAAACTACGTTTTTTATATGTGAAGAAGAATTTGATGATTGAACTCATGCATATTTCAATGTTAAAAAACTTTCAACATTTGATAATCTGATATAATTTTATTGAATTAATTTATAAAATGGCATATTTTTTATTTATTAGGTTGAAATCTCTTTAAATTCTTAATGATATAATTGAATATATTATAAGATTAGTTATCGGATAAATTACTCAAATAATTTTTTGTTCAAATACTGTCTATATTTATATTTTTAAAAATCAACTCCAGGTGATCGTGAAATTGTATCAGGAAATACTGGTGTCATATCATGTATTCATATATTCAGCAACAATCGTAGTCCTGTATTCAACCAAAACATGACTTACAACGTTTCTGAAGGACTTTAAGGACATTGCTTTGGAAATTATCCCTATTACTAATGAAAGAGTTGGGAAAGCTTTTCCACAACTTGATTGATAGCTTATAATTGAATTGGTTCCTGATTTAAACAGCCTGTAATGCAACAAGTTCTGAGATCAAAAGTAAAATGTAAAAGAGTACGTGTCTTTTCTCACGTTACACATACATTACGCTATACATAAAATTCTTGGGTAATAGTGGATGAGAGAAACTGATATATAACAGTTTCACTGTAACTTGACTTCCATTAAGAGTTAAGAGAACTTTGTTGTTAAACTTGAAGAACGTTTCATGTCATGAAGTATAATGAACTTAAATTCACCTTCAATATAAGTCATGTAGCGAATGGACTAAGTTTGGGGTCACATTAGTGGTTAATCTTAGTTTTTTTATTAAACATTAAGTAAAGATTATAAAGAAAAAGTACTTTTAGTAAAATTAATATATAAAAGATTACTAATAATACCCTTTTTTACAATATTAAAGATTACAATAAATTGTGCCATATAAGTGTCAAAAAGGCAAAAGGTGTCTAAATCTTTAATTTTTAGAGTAAAAATTAATATCACCGATAAATTTCATTCAGTAAATACTAGAACTCAGCATGAATTTGAAATTCGAGGCTATTTAACACATAAGACAAAATCTTTTTCTCAAGTTCAAAGAGATATAAACAAAAATGAGAGAAAATATAGTTAATTAGTTTTTCGAAATTAGAGCATTAATGCATCGGCTAATGAAACTTGATTTGAATATTTCACAGTGAAATCTTCATGAAAAATAAAATGTCAGGTTTGTAGACAAAACATACATAACTTACTTATGCATGTTAATTAAAGGGTAATGCTAATTGGTTCCGTGAGGTTATCGATTGTGGCGAAAATAATCATAAACATTAATCTTATCTAAACATTGTAAGATAGTTTTTTAGACATGTTCAATGCTAGCAGATGCCAAAATTTGAATTTTCCGCTTCAAATTTTGGTTATTCAAAATTATTTAGCAATTTGAATATTGCATTTTCATAATAAAACTTATTTGAATTGCAATTTAATAATAATAGCATTTATTACACTAATGCTTGATAATTATTTTTTTATCTACTGAGAAATTCAATTTTGAGTTTTTTACTTCTGTGTAATATCAATCGTATTTGAGTTAAACTTACAAATCCAACCGGAATATCATTAATACTTTTCCACTTATATTGAGGTCAAATAAAATCATTCAATGGATGAAAAAACGACATTTTTATCTTGTTTTCGTTATTAAAATGATTAAAGTGACCAATTATGTTTGCATTCAGCTTTTTATTCGGATAGATTGGTCTCAAGTATAGCATTGGCTTTATATCTATACTTATCAATGAAAATTCATCAAATCAGAAAAATAATTGAATTGGGTTTGAAAACATTTTGTAATTTAAAAAGTTTATCAATTATAATTATATACTGTACCATTTTAATATCTTTTGTGTGCTGTTATTCTCAATTTGGGAGCACTGGTACTGATATAGTTTTAACTCACATAAACATAAATCTTAATTAAATTTCCTTAATATACATTTAAAGCTATTTTACAATCAAGAAAACATCGAAAATTCCACATAAGCTGAAACAATATCAGGGGAAGTTAACATTGAGCTTTACATTTTCTCGGAGGGCAAGTGTATCCAACACTTATATTAATTGTATTTCAATTTAAACATAAGTGATTTCAACCCAAATGAAATTAACTAATATATAAATTTCTGGTATAAAACCTGTTTTAATACTATAGAAAGTAAATTTATCCGATTTTACATTGAAGATCTATTTAGTGGCAGACATATATCATTTTTTTAATGATAACAAATTTTAAATTTCAAAGTTAAGTAATGATGAAACAAATGATTAATTCTTTATTGTAATTAAAAGTTATACGCAAGTCAAGTTAATCAAAGTATTGACTAGTGATGAATCAGTTCTTGGAACTCGAACTGGAACTGAAATTAATAATTCAAGAACTGGAACTCAATCAAAATTTTTTCAGGAACTGGAACTGGAACTTAAATTAATTTCAGTTCCAGGAACTGGAACTGGAGCTCAAACTAATTTTTTTCAGGAACTGTAACTGATTGGAACTGATACAACACTAGTATTGACAACAAGTACAGTATCCCTTTTGGGATTTCTCTGGCATCTAATCAAATTTTATATTGAACGAATATTTTAAAACAATATTTCATTGAAATTAAATTCATTTTATACTTTCAAGAACTTTTGAGTTTATAGAAGGGTTTTATGTAATCATTTTTTAGGGAATGTTAAACAGGGTTTATTTGGGATATTATTCGAAAGTCTCCCTTTTTATTAACAGGACAGAAATGGTTTTAATGAAAATATTTTTTCAACTGAATGGCAAAGTTTGCAATAGTCGGTAAATCTATTCTTCATAAAATACGCTATATTTTATAACTTAAACTACGAAAATTGAAATATAAATATAATCTAATTATTAAATTTCATGCTATTAAACAATTTGCCTACACTCATAAATTTGCTTTCTTTTCAGTTAGCAGTAACTCCAAAAAGATCTTTGATTTTTAATTTATTTTTATTAAATTAAATTTAGAAATATCTGTTCAAAACTACTTTGAGTCTTTTATTAAATAAAAAAACATTTTACATTTTTTACCATAATTAAATGTAAAATATAATACAATCATTACTTGATTAGAAAAATTTTAATTGATTAAGATATCAGTCAAAAAAGCATTAGATATTTTCAATTCAAACAAATGAGGAAATACAAGCCTAAAATTCAGGCATTAATGCTTTAACAACTATCAAAATTTAGGCCACAACTGTGTGTTTTTTATTTTTTAATCTATTTTTTGATGAATGTATTCATCCTTTTAGTCAATATGAGGAATAACTAATGAATAGATAGAAAGATAAAAATTATTTAATGCATTAAAAGCCAAAAAAGCACAATTATTCTCAATTATATGCTTAAAAAGAGAACGATATTTTGAAACAACTTAGAAATAAGCGGTATTGAGTTTTACTAATGGGTTTTTGTGCATTTTTACAAAGTTTTACTATTTGAATAAGTGGTTTATCCATGTATTTAATCTGATATGAAAATGGCATAAAAACTAATTTAAAACTTATTATAAATATTATAAGAACATTCAATATCACACCTCATTCAATATAATCGTGATTCATTGTTAATTTTGGTAATTAAAAGTTTCCCAAATTTTATTATCGCCTGTATTTCTAGTTCAGTATATAATGACTAAATTATTATTAGTATTAGATTTTCCTTGATTTTAGTAAAATTCAGGTTTTTTATATATCAATTTGAAGCATACAACATATTGTAGAAAATGTGTAAGCATGCTATTTAATAGTTTTAAAATGTTTAAAATGTTTCTTTCTTAGTGGAAAAATTTGAATTTTACAAAATAATAATTATTTTAATCAAATTGAAGAAGATCGAAACTATTTATATAATTTTGACAAATGACTTCAAATTACCCTAATTTTGACATCGGCAACATTAAAAATGGTTAAAGCGATTCTTTATTTTTCGTATAATTAACATGTTTTGCAATACTTCTATTGAAATTTTTTAAACTAGATATTGATTGTGTTGTAGCGATCGTAATAAATCGTTAATTCATGCTTACGTGCGAACATCATTATCAGAGACTTCAAAATTATTTGAACGAATTCGGGGAGGAGGATAGCTCAGTCAGCTAAAGGTATAGTCAAACTGAGTGCACATCACTCTGAGACTGTGGGATCGAATCTCGTTTGGGTCTATTTTCTCGTGAAATATGTTCATCTCCACTTCGAGCCTTCTCCGGTGATTTTCTCCGGGTTCTCCGGTCTCCCTTACCTATAATATAATTATAGATTGGCTTTTTCGGCGTAACTCGAATGACAAATTCTGCGGCAATATTCGGATTATTCGGCGTCACGCCGAAAAAGCCAACATATAAATATAGTGGATTAATTTGATAATCCATAATAGATATATCTCTCCCTTCAAGCACAATAATAATAATAGTTGCCTATAATAATATGATCTCTTGGAAGAATAGTTAAACGAATACTAAAAGAGTTACATTGAAGTAATAAAAAAAATTCGTTTATATTAATTAAATAGAAGTCAAATAATTTTCACAATAAAATAAATTTCTGGAAAGTTAAATTATTATCAAAGTAAAGTGCTATTTTATAACTTTTTGGGGTTTTAAGCTTACCTCTTGATATTTTCATAGGCATGTGCTTGTTAAAGAAAAACAGTTAAAAAACTGCACCATGAAATATAATTTAAAAATTAATTAAAATAATTTATTTAATTTGAAATAAATTAAATAAGAGTCAAATAGTTTTGAAGTCTCTGATCATTATAAGTATTTTCAAGAGAAATACATTTACATGAACGGGTAAAGGTTGCACACTTCAGGGCAAACGTCTGATAGAAGCGTAAACTTCAAAAACTTTTAAACTTATAATCTTTGTTTTATTAAATTTGACAAGAATTTCATAAATAAGACACTTACAAGAATTTTACCATTTATCGAGAAATGCATTTTTTCATATTTTTATATAGAATTACGAAATTTTTAATACAAATTTTAGAAGTAAATAAGGAAAAATATGAAGAATTTAGAGTCCTTAAGTCATAAATAAAAGTAAGAGTAGTCCATTTACTATCAATTTATGTTTTAATTGTTGTTTTACAGCTAATAATTTTGAAACAAGAACTTAAATGTTATGTTTGACAGTTATTTGAAGAGCAGAATCCATAAATTAAGCTAATACTTAATATTCAAACTATTTAATAAATATTTAATCCAAATACTTGCAATAATTTTTTTCTTTAATCGTAATTCATACTCCACGTAATACAACCAAAGATGAACTCTCCCCACCTTGAAGATAGAGTCTGAACCCTAATCCATTCATATTCTACTGGCATAAAAAATCACATTACTATTCACCGCTATTCATATAAGAAAAAAAATAGTCTCTAACTCTAAATCTTGAACATATTGACTAAGCTTAAGAAATAAGTTGTATAATTATTAAATTTTTACTATTATTATTTTACTTTTCTAACTAATAATTTTAAGTTAACAATAATATAATACAATACAGTATAATATTTTGCTTAACTATAAGCAGCCTTTTCTAACACGATTTCAATCGATATTATTAACTAATTGCATAATTCATACTTAATATAATATATTATATCTATTGAATTAGACGAATACTTTGAAATGTTCAACTTTGGGAGTATTAACTGTAAAGAAAACACATAATTTGTATAGCAAGTTAAGATAAATATTACGAAATATTCAATTAATTAGTCATTAAATAGTTATGATTTCAATAATTTTTTGCAAATTAATTAAGCTCTCAAATTATTTTTCCAAATTTATTAGCGCTGTTTAATATACCTAATAAACAATTATAGAATATAAAACTAAAAGTTGACAGTTCAACTGCCTGTACAGTACAATGTTGTTGCCACCTGTAATAATCCTAATAGTCTTCACAATTAGGGAATACCTATTAATTAAGAACATTTCAACCAGTTATGCAATAACGCAACAGAAATAATACTAAAACTTATAATTCAAAAGAATAATGACTTATTAAATCTAAATTATGGAAGAATTCATTGTTTTTTAATACTAGTAGTATTGCATTCAAGTTTGTAAATAATAATAATAAATGATTAAGATTTTAGCGAACTTTTGAAAGTTACTGATAATGAAATGTTTTTAAAAAAAAAGTTTGCATGTGGTAAATCCAGCAGAAGCACATTTGATGAAATACATGATGGGAGGACCCAAGGACAGCCCCATCACATACTAGAAAACCATTGATAGCTCGAAAAGCTTGTAAGCTTGATTGCGAATGAGAACTAGTGTTTTAGTTATGAGCATTTCATAGTTAACCTGAGAACGGCTTTTTGCGAGGAAGTATCACAATTTTTTATGAACTTGTTATTACAGCTTATGTTATGAGTCGATGTTAGGCAGTACGCATTAATCGGTTAGGATGGCGATCGCTGACAATGTAGAGGAGGCTATTCTCTACCCGAATGAGGAATATAAAAGAGATGCTCACATCTCAAGCCTAGAGGAATACCGACGTATGTACAAGAGATCTATAGAAGATCCCGAAGGCTTTTGGACCGATATTGCCAAAGATTTTTACTGGAAGTGTCCGCCGAAGAATGAGTTTCTTAAATATAATTTTGACATTTCGAACGGACCCATTTATATCAAATGGATGGAGGGAGCGATCACTAATATGTGCTTCAATGTGTTGGACAGGATTATTGAAAACGGATTAGGAGATAGAGTTGCATATCACTGGTATTTAACTTTTTCTCAATAGTTTCTAGTTTGACATATATTTTATTGAGTCGTTTTTTATTCTAGTTTATTATGTATTAATTATACATTTGTTACTCTGTTTTAATTTCTATCTTCTTTTCTTACTTTTCAAAAATTACTCAAATATTAAAACATAAAGGGAAGGAAACGAACCAAATCTCAAACGCCAAATAACTTACAGTGATTTAAAAACAGAAGTTTGTAAATTCGCAAATGTTCTTAAGAGCAAAGGTGTCAAAAAAGGTGATAGAATTGCAATTTATATGCCCGTTACTATAGAATTGGTGACTGCAATGTTAGCCTGTGCTCGAATCGGAGCTATTCATTCAGTTGTGGTGAGATATTTATTTAGAAATTTATTTATGTCTTAAAAGTAGCCTAAACTTGAAATTTGCATTAATCATGAGCACTGACATAATTTTTACAGTTTGCTGGATTTTCCGCTGAGGCTTTAGCAGACCGTATCATAGATGCCAATTGTGTACTGCTTGTAACATCTGATGGTGCATATCGAGGAACCAAATTTATACCATTAAAGGATATTTCAGATGCAGCCTTAGCCAGTTGTAAACAAAAGTAATTATCTTTTAGATCAGTTTAATTGTGTTATTTTTTTAAACTAAATGTTTCTAAAGAAGCAATACAACAATAATATTTTTTCATTCAAGGGGTCATAAAATAATAGCCTGTATAGTAAATCGTCATTTAAATCTTGGAATCGATAAGCCCGATGTCAATAACAACCCAGTAATTAAATGGAATCCTGAAGTAGATATTTGGTGGGATCATATCATGCGAAACGCTAGTGATATATGTGAGCCCACTTGGCTAGACGCTGAAGATCCGCTTTTTATACTATATACGAGGTTAGCAAATAAGCTATTTATTTAAAAATTACTCGCTAACAGTCAATACAACAGTTATATCAAAAACAATACACAATAAAACTTACTGAGAAAGTAAAACAGTTTGTTCTCGAAAAGAAGTAAAAAACATTTAGTAATAAATAACAAAAGAAAAGAAAATTTTCCCCGACATAGAAGAATCAGCACAGAAGTGATAAAAAGGAAAACTTGAGCGATTCATAGATAGCGAGTAACTTATCATAAATAGTCAATAAAATATGAAGGGAAACGTTTTGATGAAATTCTTATTTCTAATGATTATTTGTATTTAAAGCCTTGTACCGCATAACTAAATATATTTCACAATCCATTAGTGGCAGTACAGGAAAGCCTAAAGGCGTATTGCATACAATCGGCGGTTATATGATATACGCGGCGACAACCTTTAAGTACGTCTTCAACTACACTGATGATGACGTATTTTTCTGCACCGCTGACTTGGGATGGATCACAGGACACACTGTCAATGTGTACGGCTCTCTGGCCAATGGAACTACAATAGTGCTGTTCGAAGGAACACCATTCTATCCAAATCCAGGACGTCTTTGGGAGATTGTGGATCACTTGAAAGTCAACATTTTCTATACAGCGCCCACAGCTATTCGTTCTCTCATGAAATTCGGAGATGAATATGTAAAGGCTTATAAAAGAACATCCCTTAAGCTATTAGGCACAGCTGGTGAGCCCATTAACCCCGAGGCTTGGTTTTGGTATATGAATGTGGTCGGAAACGGAAAATGTCCGATCGTTGATACTTTCTGGCAAACGGAAACTGTAAGCCTTTTATTACATTAATATTACTTAATTGCCATTACTTTGAATCAAATCATTATCGATTGTTAGGCGGCGCCAATGATAACACCACTGCCTGGATGTACTCCTATGAAACCCGGTTCAGCGACTTTCCCGTTTTTCGGTGTCGTTCCCGCTATAGTGAACAATGAAGGAAAAGAATTGGAAGGACCAGCTGTCGGTCAGTTAGTATTCAAGAGGCCCTGGCCTTCAATTGCTCGCACTGTTGATGGAAATCATGAGCGCTTTGAGATGACCTATTTTCATAAATTTCGCGGTTATTTTTCCACTGGAGATGGTATTTGAGTTACCTTTGAGTTTATTATGAATTCAAATTAATTTTAATTATGATTCAATAGGCGTTCGAAGAGATAAAGACGGATATTATTGGATTACTGGTAGAAGTGATGATATGCTTAACGTTTCGGGTCATTTGCTATCGACCGCAGAAGTAGAATCAGCTATAGTTGGGCACAGAGCTATTGCAGAAGCGGCAGCTGTTTCAACGCCACATCCAATTAAGGGTGAATGCCTTTATTGCTTCATAGTTCTGAAAAATGGTTTTGAATATAGTCGAGAATTAGAGCAGGACATCAAAAGGCGAGGTAATAAGTTTGCATTTGCTCTGCAACCACATAAAACTAAATACAAATCATTTTTTCCCAACCAAAATAGCACGTGACAAGATTGGGGCTCTTGCAGTGCCAGAGGTCATCCATCCAGTGAGCGGTCTCCCAAAAACTAGATCTGGAAAAATAATGCGACGTATTTTGGCCAAAGTCACCAGAGATGACTGTGAACTTGGAGACATCTCATCAATGGCTGACGAGTCTATACTCGACGAACTCTTTGCCACTCGACATATATACGCTTTCAATTAAATGCTAAATACGACTACAGTATTACTTTAGTGTTTTCTAAACATCTTTTTTACAGAAACTTTTAAACAAATTTTTTAAATTTAATTTTATATAAATAAGAAAAAAATAAACAATTAGAAGTCGCAAACAGTGATAATACATTACAGTTTAATTCACTGATTAGTTATATTAAACTTTATTTTTTCGCACTAAAGTTAATATTCACAAAATATGCTAAACCTAAGCTTTTTAAGAAAGTATTACTAGTATAGTATATATACCTGTATATTCCATTTGTATACCTGTAATATATATATATAATATGGTATTCTATGTCACTTTTCTTAGGTTTATTGTTTGTAATCTATTTTATTGTTTATTATTTATCTATAATATAAATCACTGTATTTTTTTAAATATATAAATCAAATATAACTGTCTCTCTCTCTCTCTCTCTCTCTCTCTCTCTCTCTCTCTCTCTCTCTCTCTCTAATCTCT
>JAUJYT010000202.1:0-25096 GCA_033996565.1 Nanhermannia nana
TCCTGTAAAATGGACATCACTGGCCGTTATAGGCACCGAATAACATTACGTCAATGGAGCCAGTAGTTAATGCCTTTAATGTTTATCTGGTTCTTAAATTCTACGAAAAGTTTGATTTTAACTGGTTTTAGTAAAAAGAGAAGCTCACTTAAGCTCACTGTTGTGAGCTTGAGCTGAGCTTCCATAACATCTTACTGAGCTTGAGCTTATTTTGAAGCTAGCTTGAGCTAACTAGCCTTTTGCTCGACACTACTGTAGATACAAATCTGTTTCGATCTTCTGAATTAATTGTAGAGTGTTTAGAGAAAATATGTATAATACAAGCTGCGGCTCAGGAATTCCAACAATTCAATGTTTATATTATGATTTCGGGTCGGGCTACACTTTTAGGTTTTGTTTTATCTATACTTTATAACAACCATTAGCAAACTATGGCTCCAGGAGCCACATGTGGCTCTTTTGGTGCAATTTTGTGGCTCTTTTCATTTTAAAATTTAATATTAAGTTTAACACTTTTACTGTTAATTTTATAATTATATATGAAAATTGTAACATTAATTAAACGTCAAATAAAGTTATACGTATTGCAAAATACTTATGCTTATAAAAATTCTCTTTTTAGTTCAGTGACAGTCAGAAAATTTAGAGTGAGGGGCCCTCTCTGCCCCTATGCTAGCTTCGCAACTGGTTAATATTTATTGAATAATACAATATAATATTGCATCTGCCCCACGCCAACACAGGTTCCACCTGTAAAATCTCACTCTAACTCTGGGCTAAAGGTGAGATCTCCTCTCATTAGGGAGTTGACAGAGGAAAATGTTATGTTATTGCAATTATTTCTAGCAATTTGAATAAGAAATTTAATTAAGCAAATTTTCTTTCAAAAGGAACAACAATTTGAAATAATTTTGTGTCTATACCCACCCAAACTCCCTTGGTTACGGCTGTGTTTGTGGCTCTTTGTCATCAATTAAGTACTCATTTGGCTCTTTTTCTAAAAAAGTTTGCGAACCCCTGCTTTATATTATAAAATATATTTTTAAGTAAAACTAAACTTATTTCACAGGAAGTTTTACACCAGAATGTAATATTACACATGTCATCCGTAGTTTTACACTTTAATATTACTCAAATTACACTATTTGTAACCCTAGTTCTAAATGAAGCTTATAATATGTGTCTGTCTGCGTATCTCTTAGTCTCTTTCTTTCTCCTCCTCTCTCGCTTTCGGTTCACCGAGGGAGGGAGCGTACTTCTGTCGCTGGACAGAGGGTATCCTCAAACGAAATGTCAGTCGGGTATGATACCCTATGCCCCCTCTTGCCCATCCTGTATGAAATGCTATTTATGGTGATTCATTATTGATGGCTTTCCTTTTTCACTAAGTTTGAGTTGAAATTGAGAAAAGATTTGAGAAATTGTTGATATGATCTCATTAGAGTTGAGCGAAATCAAATACTCGTTTCTTAAGAACAGTTTATATCATTTTGTCTTATATTTAAAAATATTTTGGACTTTTCCTTGAGTTTGGGCCCAACTGTAACAGTTGAGTACAATTTCTCATTAATTTATATTTAAAATGAATAATAATTGAAGAGTTTATTGAAAATATACGATCGCTTTAAACAAATAAATGAAATCAGTTAATATACAGCACATTCTGAACGTAATATTAATTAAAGTAAAATATCATAATTTATAATATAATCGCAAAGATATTAAAATAATCAAAACTTATATTAAAAGAAATTACAATAATTAAGGCAATGATAACCCAAATACTAGAATAGACAACAATTAATATACATTAAAAATAATTTGCACCAAAACAGAAAAGTATATAAAATCCTGTTTCATAATAATTATTAAATTAAACGTAAAATATTTTATGAACAGATAAATCAGATCCTTATATGAAATTTAATTATGTTATGCTTTAGAATGTGATCAAATAGTTAGACTATAATGCAGACAAAATCTAACCATTTTTTTGATTGTTTTATTAAATCAAACAATTCAACTCAAACAACTCAAACAACTTAACATTATTTGAATGCATTGTACACAAAACAAATAGGAATGTTGTATTAAAAAGAGAACTGTAAAAAGCATTGATGAATACACGAAAATATGTTAAGAAGACTAACAAATATATAGTTATATTTTTGCACTTTTTTGAGCTATTATTGTCTTAATTGCCAATCAATGCCATTCAATGCCAATCGTATCAAATATAAGTTTAATTGACTTTTTCAGTACTTTCTCCGTAACAGTGTTTGGCTTTTGGATCGCGATATGAGTTCTCGTGTTGTACTGACGCAGAAGAAGTGCGACACTTAGTGAGACAGAGTTCAAAGTGATCGGTAATGCTCGCCATCAATACACTAAATGTTTCGGAAGTCTTGGCGCCGACTATTTTAGTTAACAACGGCTTTTTCGATGGCTCTAAACAGCAGCTGATGCACAACTCGTATATCGCACAACAGCCGTGACTCTGACAATGCATTGTATTTTAATATATTAATAGATATTATGTGATATATATTATATATATTATATAGAAATAAATACCTGACAGGTATCGCACGAATACAACTTCGTGTTGACGTTCTTTTCATCACAACAACCCGTCAGCAGAACGTCTTTGCGGTGACAGACGAACCCTCTGTCGTCTGCTATCAATACTTTGCCCTGAACTGAATTGCGACACTTGACCCCTGACCCCAACCCTAATTGAACATTATTTACATCTTTATCACCATTAATACTATTACTAATGCTATTAATCTCTGTATCGTTTTGTTGGTGGTGTTGATTGTCTTTAAATAGCAATTTATTATTGATTGCATTCAACTCATTCATGTGATTGATGTCGACATTAGTCTCATAATCATATAAATTGGTATTAATAGTGTTGACATGACTTCTCTCACTAATCAACGATAACAAGCAATAAGTGAAGGAAAGGCTGAAAATAAGGGCCAAAACAATGCGCTTTCGTAATAGTCTTACAATCACTTTAAATATCTTTAAACTATTAGTTATTAACTGTTTCGCTATTATATTGTTTGTGATATTTGTCAATACGTTTATCATTTTGATTATCCATTACTTTAATAACATTTTTATTTATTTAATTCAATTATACGTAATATTAATGTTTAATCTGAATAACTGTTTAATCTAACGTTTAATCAAATACAAGACAAACAAAACATGTCTCTAATGGTTATCCAATAATTAATGATATTATTTATATGAAAACAATTCATTTCAATATAGATATCAATGTAAATGCACACCAATTACGTGCAATTCAAACAGCATTAATATATTTACTATTCAAGTCATTTAACGCATGCGTTAGTACATGCGTTAGTACATGCGTTAGTCTGTCATTAATTCAAAATAATTGGCCAAATATTACACGAATAGTAAATATATTAATAATAATTGAATTTGATTGATATCTATGTGGCTCCCATTGAATACTTTGATTTGAATTGTCATGTCTTCAAATTATGTTGACTTTGATCCAATTGGATGTGTTGACAGTTCAAAACAAACTTCAAAACTAACTTCAAAACTAACTTCAAAACAAACGAAACAATGGATTACTTTTGGATTTTTGAGACTCTCTTGCAATGAATTGATGACTAAATCAAATGTTAACACAAGTAATCAATTAAATGAAAGAAAGGAAGGAAAGGATGTTCAGGTATTACTCATTGTGTTTGTCTTTGATGCTATTAATAGTTATTGAATGAGTTATAGTGCCAAACAAATAGACATTTGGTGAGCAAAAGCAAAACACATGAACCAAAAGTAGTACTAAAATATGGTTTTATGTGCTATAATAGTACTGTATTTTCAAATATAATTTATTAAACATTAAAAAATAATTGGTGTGTAATAACGCTTTTTGTTGAGGTCAGGTTGGGGTCACTTCTTTAGTGCATAATTGAATAATTGACAAAGTATTAAAGTATTTCTTCATCAGTAGTAAAAAAAATGATAAAATAGTTTAAAAATTTTAGTTTTACACATTTTATTAATATAATAATCTTTTTTTAGTAATGTTTACAAAATGTTTGAAAATAAGTCCCATTTTTTTTACCAATTCATTACTTTGTCTGTGTTGAAATAGACCCAAACCAATCCCAAACCCAAATAGTGCCTAACTCTCAAATCACTTATTTTGATGTAATTGTGACTCATATTTGACTCATATTTGACTCATATTTGACTCGGGAATGGGTTATATGTTTGACAAAAATTAGGAAAAACACCATTTTTGCAAAGCATCCAAAGCATAATCATAAACAATATTGATATTAACTGAAATGCATTGAAACTGAACCACAATATAATGTGGAATATATGGACACAAATAAATGGTTTATGAATGAGTTAACATCTCTTTAATTGTCTTTAATTTTTGACAATACTAAGCCTTATTATTGATAACTTATTTAGAATGCGTTCAAATTATTAAACACTTTGTGGACAAACGATTTGATTGACAAAAATGTTAATAAAACACTTGAATCTCAATCTCGCACTAATAAGAACCAAATGAAACAATTAAACGAAACAAACTTTACACTAATTTTGAATACTTCACGTCAACAACACTTGAATGCTTGGAAAACATATAAACATTTTGCTAACTTTGAATCGCAAAAATTGATGAAAACGCAACAAATAGATTTGAATGAAACGATTGGCCCAAAATGTTCTAATTCTAGTAGTAATACATTCAATCACATGGATGTGAATCACTATTTCAGCCAAACAGATCACATGCATTCACAATCATTAGGACCATTACAACATGAGATCCTCAATAAAAGTAATGCATTTTCATCTCAGGGAACAAATAAGAAAGTAATCGATAATAAGATTGACTTAAATTTAAAGTTAAGCCAAAAGAATCGATATTTTATTCCAAAAGATGAGCACAACTTTAACAATAACTCACTCTATTCAAGAATCAGTTTTGATGACACAATTGCTAAGAATAAGAAAAGAAAAGTCAAAAACGATATAAACTCAAACATAAACAAACGGTAAATTCGCTTATGATTATCAGATGAGTATTGGCTCATGTTATGAGTTATGAGTTATGAGTCTATCACTTTCTAGATTTTAAAATATGGTTTTATACGCTTTTAAGAGTACCTAAAAATGATTAATTCTCATACTTGCGTACGAGCCGTACCAGCGTTTCATTTGTTCATCTCTTTTAATATAGACTTAATCATAAATTGACTAAAACACCTAAATTTTCATTAAAAAAATAGGGAAAATCTTTTACTTCCGTTTAGATTACAATAAGTATTGATTTTATTTCTGAAGATTCAGTGCTTTATTTAGTGAAGAATATGAGCTAACTTTGTATGAGCTTTAGGTTTAGCCTCTATTACAACACATAGAGTTTGAGTTTAACATTCATGTAAATGATGAATAAATCACTTTTAATTATTTGTTCCTTTTGTTCCTTTTTAGTTACTCTAAAAAAGTGCAAATTTTATAAACAATTATTGATATGATTTATATTTTATTATAACTTTGGTATTAGTCTTGTCTCTGAATACATTGATTATGAAGCAGAAGTGGTTTTGGACGGAACGCATTCGTTCTCTGATGACGAAGAAAACACTCAAAAAGAATTATTGGATAGTTCTCTCAATTTCGTCGATGACAACACATTAGCTGATAGTCAACCCATCGGTCAACTGATTGGTGAAATTGATAGCCGAACGGCTAAAGACATGAAATCAGTTTATTTGCAATCAGTCAAAGACCGAATGATTGGCGATGTTTTCAAATATAAGCTTCAGTATGAATACGATTCCAATATTGACGTCTATTCTCAAGAGCCAAATGATAGTGAAATGGCTGACTACGAGTTAGACAGCTTTTGTGTTCCCAACGATTGTGTGGTTTACGATAATTCGCCTCAAATGAAATCACAATTCGATACTTTTTGTGAATCGCCTTCGCCTCAAATGAAATTAAGGCAAAGGAAAAAGTTTAAAAGAATTGTTTTTAATCCTTAAAAAGTCTTTTAGAAAAATTATTTTATGCACAAATAGATTGCAATACATTTACTGTAATAAAGTTTTATAAGATTTGATTTTATCGATTCTTAAATCAATTGAATTCATTTTTGGAATAATTTTTAAATTTACTACAACAACAAATTAACACCGAAATTGAGTTTTACTGTACAGTACGTTCAAAGTGTTGTGTGCTCTCAAATAACAGCGGCGCCTAGTTTTTGGCATTTGACGGATCGAATGAAGGCATGCATTTCGCTACTATTCTACATTCGCTACATTACTATTCTATTTTTAAACTTCATGTAAAACAAATTTTAAAATCACTTTAAAACTATGATCCGGTTTATTCGTGAACAACACTACACTTATATTTGTTTGCTTTGATTGTTATAAAAAACTTAAGTCAAGCAATAATTGACTGTAGGAGTGTTTCAAAATTTGGAGTTAACTTTTCTGTATATATGTATGACTACCCTATAATTTGCATTAAAAGTTTATCTTATTTTAATTGAAAATTGTTATTAAAATGTATTAAAGTGTTTATTTATTAGCAAATGTGTCTATTTTGTGTCAAATAGACAAACATATACCGGTGTAAAATTGCTTCACGAGGAACCTCATCGACAACACTGATTAAAATGTGTGCAAAGAATGTAAAGCTATTGAAAAAACTGAATTTCATTCAGACCAATAGGTTGTGAAAAATGAAGGCGTTTTGGACCAAAATGTGCCAAAATTTTGGTCAATTTTTATCCCGCTTTTTAGGGCTCGTGTAAATGCCATGACTACTGTGAACCATAGTTATGATAAAAGGATTCAAATTTTTGTGAAAGACCATAGCGAACAAACTCTATACAAGACTTTGAACATTTATTTGATTAATAAAATAAAATAAAAGCCAAACTAAATAAATATCTGAAATATGGTATTATTTATAAAAAAAACTGATGATCACATTTAAATGACAATCTGCTATTGAAAGCATTATTTGATAGGAGTTGAGGCACTTCTTGTAAACTAACTTGAAGTCTATTCGAATGACTCTAATTGTTGAAAGTGCAGTAATAGAAAAAATAAGATTTTATAAGACTTTCCAACAGAATAAAGCGCATGCAACCAAACAATTATTCAATTATTTATTTAGATTTAAAAATATCACACTTTAACTAAAATTTAAAAACAACGCCAACTTTCAGAATATTCTATTGAATTGGATTCAGAAAATTTAGTCCTAATAAGCGGCGACTCATAAGTCTCATATATAATGACTCTTTAGTTGAGATGAAATCCTTTCTCTTTCGTAGCGGCCAATAAGCGCTCTCTCATTATTTGTTCATTTGGATAGTCGGGTAGTTTTAAATAGTGAGCACAGGTGTTGACTGATGGGTATGAATGTTCACTAAAGTAAAATTAATATTTAATACACGAATATATTAAGCAATTTTTAGATTAAGCGCTTAATACCTGGCGTCCACTTTTCTAACAATAGTGAGACGCGGATGAAGATTAGCTAAACCTCCGGGAGGTAGAGATGAACAGCCGGTAGCGAACTGTAAAAATGATTTTCGTTCGTCACCTCTCATATCTACCAAAACATTAACAAATCGCAGAAAACCAGCGCTAAAATAATAAAATTTTAAATATAATAAATATTAACGATTAGTATATAATTTTTTTAAACCTTTCTCTTGTATATCCGAGTTTGGGTTCAGTAAATGCCAGAATGTCTTCTCGCGTCCAATTAGGAGTTTGTTCACCACATAACATAAGTCTCAACTCATCGGCTGAAAATGAGCCCAATTTAGAGATCGGGAAAACGCGATTTACACCATCTTTAGTAAAATTAAATTCAATGAGTTTAACATTTTGTTATATATTAGAGAAAACGCTATAATGTTATGTATCGTCGATTCACTACATCTTATAATAAGTAAAACAGTACAAAATCAACTGTATATATGTTGATCTCGTAATTGTGTAATTGCTGTCAACCGATATATCAGAGATTCTGTCAGCGTTTCATTCAATTATTTCATTCCTTTCTTGTTAACAAAAATCGAGTGGTTTTATAGTTATGAAAAACCCTTTACAATGAATAAACTGTAGATCATAAATATATAAATACTTAAAAATGTATCAATAAAACAGCTCACATCTCACTTCTATTATATAATAAGAGGCGTCATATTATCTTAATTAATCATTTTGAGAATTATGTTTATCGTGTAATATCTGCTTATAATTGTTTATAATTTTAAAAATAGTTTTCAAATCTTAATTTATATTTAAAAATGATAAGTGAGACCCTACTCTATATGAATGAATGAACTTGAATGAACTTAAGACATATTTGCTGTCTTCATATACTTATTAGATAATAAAGTGAATCAGCAATACTGTAGTTTCCATAATACAGCTTAACACTTAAAAACATAAAATACTAATTAAATCTATATTAGAGGTACTCTATGTAGTAATTCAAGTGATTCAACCTCTAAAGGCTTCCATTTGTTTTTTTATTCCTGTGTGAAGAATGAAATCCATCATCAATTCGACATATTCTTCGACATTATCAATGGTCACATCTTCGTGTTCTCCGTTAGGCTTTAAGTCAACAGAAGAGTAACCGAATATTCGCGATGGAGGACAGTATTGGAATGTTAGACCTAAGTCTTCGAGTCTGACAGGAAGTTGGGCTTGAGATAAGGGAATGCACAGATTTCTTATTTGATTGTTGCGGTCCTCCCACGTCAGACAATTGTCAGCCAAAATGCGTTGCTTTTGTTGTGCCAATTCATTCAATTGTTGTAGAAAACGAGCCTTTCATTTATTGAAAATATTTTAGATTTCATAAATCAAAGTATCAGTAAATTTTGTGCATTATTTATAGGCTTTTTAAGGGGTTTGTCATAACCAGTGATGAGCAGCGCTCGGAAGTGTTCAGTGCTCGACACCACCGAAAAGTGAACACCGAGCACTTCAATCCTGCGAGCACGAGAACGAGCAGTGAGCACCGATCATTGCCCGAGCACAAGCACGAGCACCGAGCAAGCTCATCACTGGTGGTAACCAGGAATGGGATTTTTAGGTCATAATTTGACCCATTAGGGTAAAAATCAAAATAAATTAGGGCCAGCATTATGATCAAGTTTTTAAAAAAAATATCAGATATATTTATAATAAATATTTGAAAATATTAATTTTATTTCGACTTTAATATAAGGCTCATCTGAAAAACTACTCAAACTTGTACATGTACTAAAGTTAATAGGTTGACCAGATCTGATAGAACCTATTTTTTGGGCAATTCAAAAATCAAAAAGTTGAAAAGGCTTTTTAAAAAAATTAAAATTTTCACTAAAAGCAAAGAGGGGACTAAGGACGTCATTTTTTTTAAATAACCCAAATTCTGGACAAGATAGCAGTTACAAATGTGACGATTTGTGCTCTAAACTTTGATCAAAACACTTTGCATGAGATGTAATTTTTCAATATGTGGATTAAATAAGTTTATATTACTGTTACTTACAAACAAAGAGATAAATAAAAAAATAAGTACCCATTATTAAAAAATATATGAGCTAAAATATAACAGCCAAAAATCTTAAATTTATTTGTTTTTAGGGTATATGAAGGTCAATGAAGGGGAGACTGGCGTAACGCGCTATGGCTTCGACTCTTGATCGTAGGGTCATGAGTTCAACCCTAGGCGTGTCTGTTTTCTCTGCTATATGTTGGCCACACATTCATTTTTTAACATCCCCATGGCCCTCAGCGTTCGCCTACGCCGACACGGGGTTATCCCTGTAAAAATCTCACTGGTTTTCAACATGGGATTCAGTAAGATCTCCTCTCATTAGGGAGTTGGCTCATGAAAACGTTTTTTGAAGGTCAATGTAATGTAAAACAGTAAATTTGACGTTTTGGACAAATTAGGGCAAATCGGGATCACAAAGTCATGTTAGGGCTAATTAGGGTAAATTAGGGTCGATACTAAAAATCCCTTTGCTGGTCATAACAAACAATAAAAGTTACCATAAGAAAGCTATTTGTTTTAGTGATTTTCTAACATACATTGTGTAACTGTAGTTGTTTACTAATTAAAGTTTTAAGTGTAATCATAGATTAAGCCATTAATTAAAAGACTAGTTTAAGCGCGTTCTGTATTTATAAAAGTTGATGTGATTCACAATTTGAGACCCAGAATGAGATCCAATAATAATTAGAATTATATTTCAATATTCACCTGAATTGGATTAACGAGATTCAAATCTTTATCATCGAGTATGCCATGAATCCAAGCTTTGCATTTGATTTCATATTTTTCTCTTTTTAGTCGTGCTTCCCGTCCCAGCTCTTCACGTTCTAACAAAAGCAGATCGTCTTCAGACATGGGAGATATCGATGAACTCAGAGTCGATTCTTCTTCAACTGAAGTTCCTATTAATTGAATTAATATTAATAATATTAATTACCGGTATATACTAAAGAACAATATCATGTTTTATATGACGTTAGAACTAGTTTTATGATTCGATTAGACGTATCAGTTGTATGAGATGCTATTCGATAGCAAAGACAGTATCTTTAAAGAATAATTTGTTTGATATCATTATTTGATAGCAATACCTGTTATGAGAAAAGTATTATTTGAATTGAGCTTCATTTCAGAGCCGGCGCGACAAATAAGTTTGAGAAATGAATTAGAAAGCGGTAAATCCACTAAACGACTGTCCTGTAGAGCTTTTCCAATAAAAATACCCAAAAAGTGAAATAGTTTTACGACACGATCTGTTTGTTGTGAGTTTTGCGGTAATGGAGCGGGAAATAGACCATAAGTAGAGCTGATATAATAACCGGGAGGTTTAACACCTTCTCCTTTATCAAGAGGTGTTTCGTTAGCGGCTGTCATGAGTTCGTCGTCGCACAGCCACATTCCGAGATCACGCCTTTGAAGTTCTGCCGCTAACAGTGCGTAAAACTCCAAAGTGGGACCTGAAAGTCAAGTCATTTACAGTTAACAGTTAAGACACTCACCGTATATCTGATAGAAGTAATGTGTGACTCACCCAAACCGGTTCCCTCTTCGTCGACAAACTCCACTTCGAGAATAGACTTTTTGTGAGCGTGAACGTTCATCACTTGAATGCCCCACTCGAGCAGTGTGTCCCCGCGCGGAACCTTAACTCTTTCGTGTTTCAATCGGCCCACACGAAAATCGTGCGGATCTTCCCTTCTGGGGGACGGCCCGCGCACTCTTTCCAAAGTAGTGTCCCTTTGGTTTTGAAGCCAAACAATAGAACGCGATGTTCCGAAAGCAGTAGAAGAGAAATAAGTTTGTCTTATATCGAAAGGGAAAAGCATTGGACAGATATATGTCAAGTATTGACACCAATCCGGCTGACAGTTGGAAACTAACACTAACGGATCGTGTATTTGTTGCTGTAATTTATTTGTTATTTTTTTACTAATAAATTCATCGCTATTTATGACAAATTGTGGCTCATTTGAGGCCAACTGTGAGAGAGATATGGGTTCATATTTAGATTCATTTGAAAGCGTGTAAAGCGAACGGAGTAACTGCAGAACATCATCCACTGTCGCGCCATTCGACACGTCTACCGATGTCGACAAAACACGACGTCGTTTATAAATTGGAGTCGTTATTATGGTTTCCTTTTTAGAAAATAATTATTAATAATTATTATTAAATTTAAACATTAGTTAAATATAATGATTACTTTTGAATTAGAAGAAGAGACAGTTCTCAATTGAGACATGAGTGTTGAGAAAGAAGTGCTAATTTCATCGTCTGGTTTGGCCTCTCTGTAAACAATAACATAAGTCGGTTCCCAAACTCTTCGCATTTTCTCCTGTTTTGTGCTCATATCACAGTTTTGAATGAGATGTTGAACTGCAGAAAAAATAGTCCACTCGGGATTCAACAAATCCATTTCCAACTCTCCTACACCTGAAAGATTAGGCCCACGAAGTGTTAGGAACAAACGCGGCTGTTGTCGTGACTCTTCCAGCTATAAATCAATTTTTAATTATAATACTCATTATAATACTTAAGTTTTATTGTTTCGCACGCGTGAACTGCTTGTGAATAGCGTTAATTCAAGCTATTGTTAAGTAAATAATAGTAAAAAATGCTGACCTGAACATTAGACTCATGAGTTGAGGGCAGAGATATTTCGAGATCAGTGGTTTGGTTAATGTTCGTCCGTCCGGGACGCGGATCGAATGCAGGTATAAGAGCAGAGAATTGCCTTTTGAGGACATACTCGTCGTCCCAATTCCTTCGCTTTCCGTTTCTCATTTCATAACAGTCTTCGTCTAACATTTCAGATTCGTAATCGTCATCGTCTTCGTTCTCGTCGTCTTCATTCTCATCTTCTGGGTCAGGCAGCTCTTCTTCATCTTCGAGATCTGCCAAAAGGGTAGTCGCCTGACAGTTCTCCAGAAAATCAGGCTCTGATTCAGAAGAAGTGGTTGATGTGAGAGACATAGTAAGGCCCTGATTATGACTTAACGTTGTTTGAGGCAAATGGGAAGCATTCGCCAAATTATTAGCACCTGTTGTGTTGGCTGAACAAACAGAGTTTGCAATCGATTGACTTGATGTTAGAGTTATGTTCGATGAGGTACTGGTCAAACTCGGATAACTTTGCGCTGCGCTCAATAGACCTCCTGTTTATAACAATTTTTCATTCAATTAAATGAGTGATTCAAATCATACATACCTTGTATTAGATTATTAGCTGCACTATTTGGAGAATCAGAATTGATTGACATTTCTTCGAGCAAATCGGCCAAAATTTCTATATTAAATTGTATTAACAGTAATTCATTATATTGTACTCATATGTGCTATAATACTGTATAAGGTATTAAAAGAGGACTCAAAAGGCATTTTTAGTTAAATATTTATACAGTTTTGTAAACTGTTATAAACTGTGATGCAGACGCTCGGCGCTTGAGCTCAAAGAAAATAAGGTGAGCGCTCGGGCAAAATGAAACGACAACTGTCAAGTCAGTCAAGTTCATAAGTTGAAAGTTTTTTAAATTAATTAACACACAAAATATGTTAATTTTATTTGAGATATCATTTATCTGTACTGAAGGCTAATAGACTTTCTAAAGATTGTAAATACCGGTACACATAAGCTATAATGTGTGCAATTCTATGCTTAAATTGTTTAAAACACTATTTGTACAAAAATTGTGATAATGTATGAAAAATGATATATTAAGACTTAGCGCTCGGTGGGTCAGCGTTCAACGTCACTGGTTATAAATAAATAGATATTTATAATAATATAATTTTAAGTATATTTAACTGTTAGTATACTGTACAGTATATTCATTGACCTAAAAGTGAACAAAAACGGTGAAAACAGTCAAAACCGTAACTACAGTATACCGCACTTGTAATAAATAATAAATAATTTAAAAGATAGAGAAATGAAAGGTTGAAAACCTGGTAAATTTCCGGGAAAATTGGAACTCAAAGCTAAACGAACTAAACTGCAAACATTGTTAGAGCCACGAGAGAGCAGTGAATTGCCTGCGTTTGCATTATTGGTAGCATTCGATGAATTTTGAGCATTTGAATTGGTTCTCCTTCGAGCCACTGTTGCAAATGCGTCCAGTAATCCAACAGTAGAGTCGTTCACATTTATTGTATTAAATGACAAATTAGGTACAGATACAGACATATTATTTGAATTGGCGTTTGAACGGATTGAATGCGACGAATGATCAGTCACTTTGATGGTTGAACTCGAAGAGCTTCGACGTTGTATTTCCTCATTGAGAAGTGGTGTTGGGGTACCTATTATTGGTTGAAATAATTATATTTGATAACTTATTATAAAGGAGTGAGTAGTCTATCAAATAATTAATAATTTGGAGAATAGCAATAAATTTGAATTGATTATAAACAAAAAACAGCATTAGTATTACCAAAATCTAAAGGCTTAAAATCTAAATTTAATATAAAAAGACAAAATTCATTAAATTGGTCTATTTATGTATTACCAGTAATACATTTAATTTAAAACAATTTCATATTTGAGAGTTGACTTACGGTTAATACAAAATACTTTCTGTAGATTGAAAGAGAAACTAATGTTTTTGATGTAACATAAATTTAAAATTAAATTTAATATTAAACATAACAATCCCTACAATAACCTAAATATTACGCGTTGTTCGAATAAAACATTATTCAACTTAAAAGTACAGTTAAGTATGAACTGTGTGAATGTCATATAAAATACCTGGTCTTTCATTTTCTGCCAATAATTCTTCAGTTTCTTCTTGAGTGGGAGACAGTCCAACGCCAACGTTTTCATTACTCTTTTTATCACAAAGTGATGAGTCGGCTGAAGATCTCGTTAGACTTCCGGCGACGAGAGCTCTTCGCGCCACCAAAGAGTCAGCAGAGGCGGCCTGTTCTGTACAGGCGACTGTTATGCGACTGTTGGATGACGAACAGGGCTCTAAAAGACTGGACGTTGAACTCGATTTACGGCCTAATAAGAAAAGTTTAATTTTCTCGTCATTTGGCACTGAATTAATTGATAGAAAAATAAAGTTTTATTCAAATTTCCAAACCAACAATCTTTTAAAAACACATTCAATTCATTATTCAATTAAAGCACAATTAATACCGGGAAACATCATATTGGGCGCGGAAACCGAGCCCTTGGCCACAACTGTGTCAGTAGTATTGGTCACAGCGATAGAGGAAATGGCAGATAATTGTTGACAAGTTGTACTTGTGGTAAGAGTTGTAGATTTGACCAAATCCGGATCATAACCTGGTGCTAAGCGTAAGTCATATTTGCCTTCGGCGCCCATTCTGTATGAATTGTTGCCGCTGTGATCCCATTGCACGTCAATCCAGCCGTTATGCAGTTCGCCAGTGATTACGCCTGAAGTTAATTAAATGTTAAATATTATATTAATTTTCTAAATATAATCATTAGACAAATATTTGAAATATACCTTCACCAGACGGCGCCCCGTCCTGGTCACGCCATTTCCAATCTGGACCTCTGGTGACTCTGGCGCCCACCAACATATGCCTTAATTGTTGACGTATTTGTCTTCTTTGGCGCCTAAGGTTGGCCTCGGCTTCTTTGGCCGCTTTTCCGAGATCATCGCATACACCAGTTATAGTGCCATAGATTTCAAAACCAGATAAAGACAAGTAATGAGTCTGACCCGAAGCGTTCTTTCCTGTTTGTTGAATACGAATATGACGCCAACCTATCCAATCAATTACGGTATATATAGATATATAGATATACGGATTCGTCAAAGACATGAGCGTTACCCTGTTTTTCGTCATCAGAAACTTTCAAATCCCACGACGCTGTAGAGCCGGGTTCGTTCAGAGCACAGTCATCGCTATGTGTGTAAAGAGTTGTCCAATTGTTTCCGTCTTTGGACACTTGGAATAACCAATTGCGAAGTGCAGACCGACCATAACCTCTTGCATGACGAAGTGTGTAACAGTTGGGGACTAACCATAAGCCTAACGAAGAGCACAGCACACAATATTAAATTATAATAATAAAAATGTAATTAATAATAATAAAACTGCAATATAATATAATTTAAGGCTAACCCAAATCAATTGCAAACCAGGCTCTCTTATCATCATTTGTGTGACAATTAAGCGCCGATGAGTCTCGATTGAGAATATCTTCTAACCGACCATAAGGCAAATTCTTGCCTTCGGAAGAGGTGACCACTACAAGACCCACTTGACCCGGATTTACCCATTCTGTGTTTGTGCGCCCATTGGTGCCAATCCAATAAATGACTCCGTTCTCATCAAAGTCACGCTCGTGTCTAAATGTCATCCGAGTGTTCTGTTCTTTTAGTTTTTTAACAAATGAAAAGGTGAACCGTTCGTAGTCGTACCTTAAAAACAAACCAATGTTAATGTTTTTATTACATTATTACGTAATATTCATCTCAATGAGAAATTATGAGAAATTATCAGAAAAGATTAAACCGACTAAACTAGTGTTTGCTGGCACTGCTACAGTCACTGCTAAGTTACAGTAATTAAAACTTTGTTATAACGATATACTAATTAAGAGGGACTAACCATTGTTTAGCAACCATTTTAATTAAATATTTTTCTAATTGGCTAACAGTAGTCAATGGTTCAGTTTTAAGACAACGTCCCGAACGATCAATTAGTGTGGTTTCACCAGAAAATCTTTCCAAACGAAATCTTAATCTTCGTGTTAGTATCTGAAGGCCATAACCAGAACCGGGAGAGTCGTAAATATAAACCGGCAGTTTTTCAATAGATTCCAAAACTGATACTAGTTTTCTGAATGGATACAAACAATGACATGTCATCATTATTGTGTTCATGTAATGCTAATTATGTTTATAATTAAATGAATACCTCGTGAGAGCAGTAGCTGTTGATTCGACACCAATTATACTCTTAAATATTTCTAATCGTTCTGATAATAATTTATCGCACGAATTAGAGTTAGTCCACGAAAATTTTCTTCGATTCTTAGCGAACAAACGGAGCAATGCTTGAACTAAACCAGAAGAATGTATTTCATAAGCAGAAACTGATTTCTCGTCTTTAAGCAAAGTCGTCAATTCTCTTAAAGCCATTTCTAAGATTAGTCGCCAATCAGAACAATTTTTAGCAGAACATTGTTTATCACACGCGCGTTCGATTTGGGCCACAATGTTGGCCAACTTTGCAACTGTTGATCGAGGGGTTGCCTGAGCTGTCTTAAAGTATGTCTCATATATTTCTTTGGCTTGAGTTTTCACTTTAGCTTTAAGTGCTTCCAGTTTAGAACGAAGTCGTTTACCCCTTCTTCCCATCCAACCCGACGAAAATTCAGGTCCTATTCAATCAGTAAATCAAACAAATCTAGAATATGTATAGTCTATGCATTCAATTGTTTATTAATTTTCACTATTAGTTTGAGCTTAAAAATCAGAACAAATCTATTTCAATATAATGGTCGTTAATATGTCTTAATTTAATTGCTATTATTATAAAAATAACCAAATTTTGATTAAATGTTAATTAAATGAAAGCGAATATTAAGTAAAATAGAGTGGAATTACCTAATGATGTCTCAGCAGTGAAAGAATGTTTAGTTCCACGATTTGACTCAAACACAAAACCGGCCAAATCTTCCCTTAAAATAGTAGACTGTTGTGCGCCGTCAGAGTTGTAAATTGTGATTTCTCCGTCGCGTCGACACTGTAGAGACCAATTGCCAACTGTTAATCGCGTAGAACTACAATTGCTGAGAAAACTTTGTGAAACCATTCCTGGCTTGACCTGAGCTCTGGCGCGTTGCAACTTCTCTAAGAATTCGCCTCTATTTTCGTTAGAATCTGTTCCTCCTTCTGGAGAACCTAATCAACAAGGGATTAATGATATAACAAGTCATCTCATTGTCATTGTTTACCTGACGAGTACATAGTGGCGAGTTTGCCATCGAGAATGAATCTGAACCAACCATTTGAACCATTGGATAACTCGAGAGCAGCTGAATCTGACCAAAGATAAAGACAATCTCGACCGCGAACACAACTCCAATCTCTCCAATGGTATGGTCGACCGGCGAGTAACTCCTTTGCGTCTTCATTAGATGGGTCTTCGTCTTCATTATCTTTTCTGTCACTGTTTTCTTCGTCTGCAGATGTCTGAGCATTTTGACCGGCGAGTGATTGCACCTTAAAGTAATGCAAAACAATTAATTAATAATGAAATAAAATTAACTCAATTGCAGGAATGTGCCAGAGGGGGGATGTCATCCCTGGCTATCAATCATTAAAATGAAATAAGAGATAAGAGTAGACATACTTTGTTGAAAACTCCGAGTCGAGCGAAATGTTCGAGAAATATTTGAGATCCCTTTGACATAACATCTGCTATCATTTGTAGAACTATTAAATAGCAGTCATCGTCTTCTTCAGTGTCCAAAACATTAGCCATTACTTCAACTAATTGTGCGGCTAAGTGTGTAACCGAATCATTAAGAGCTAGCATTTGTTCCATTTGTATATAATGAGTCATTTTTCTTATTAGATTCAAAGATGATTTGCGAACAGTTCTAATCATTGTATTCTGAAAAGTAAAACAAAAAACAGGAAGTAATCGCCGAAGATATTCGGGCGCCATTTCGGTGTCGCCCTTGAGCTCAGGCGGGATGTCTTCGGGCTCTTCTGGTTTGGATTCATTGTCTTTTAGCTCAATATTAGAAACAGAAACTGAAGACATCCACTCTCCAGGTGTCTGTAGAATGGCAGCCACTTCTCTGTGTCCCTCATCACTACGCTCTCGTGCTTTGTCCTGAATTATAGAACATTAGAGAATATTAGAGAATAAAAGAATAAAATACAAAATAAATAAAATTATAATACAAGAGGAGTTTTGCCGTCTTCATCTCTCAAATCGGGGTTCGCTCCGTGTCTGAGGAGCACTTTGACAACATTGGGTCGACCAAAACAGGCCGCATAATGCAGAGAAGAGCTGCGTTGTCCTCGATTTACATCAGCGCCACGATCGCAAAGAAATTCAACCATTTCCTGATCAATACATAAAAGTTATAAAGAGGTAAATATAAATCTAAACTCATATAAATTGAGACCTGAGTTCCGAAAGCTGAAGCCCAGTTGAGTAGAGTCTGTCCCACATCATCCATGAAATTGACTTCAACACCACCTGAATCTATAGCATCAATGAGAGCCTCCGTGTCCTTCGATCGGATGCAGTCTATTAACTGGCGATGAGTTCGTTCTCCTGCAGAATCCAATCGGTCTAATCTGCGAAACGATGGCAAACGAGACGGTCCTAACGATGAAGTGATCACAGATTTGGGAAGTGCTTTACGCCCCTCGAATAGAAGAACTAATAAGAGATCAACCAAACGCATTGTGTCCAACACACACCGCTCATCACCTTTACATTTGAGAGATTCATAGATTCATTTCATTAAAATAATGATTAAATAATAAATTTAAGTTTATTTAGATTTAAATGAAGAGCATTAAGTCAAACCTTGAAGAGAACATTCGATAGCATCACATAATGACGATCTCAATAAGTTATGTGTAATAAACGGTGAGCCGCGACATAAAGTTGATAACAGACTAATAACAGTGGACACCGATGAAGGAGTTTTAGTGTCAGGCGTTGAAGTGGGTATCGTTTGGCTATTAGTTGTAAGTGTTGTCGTTAAATGAGAAATAGGATTAGCGATAGAGGACAACCGCATCAGTAAGTTATCTAATAAGCCATGATCTGCAAGTGGTGCCGGATCTATACCACGACGAGTGAACCTAAACATAATTAATAGGAATTAACAGTGCTTTACTCTATGTGCGAAATTTGTTATTTTTGAGCCTTTTTTACTGAAAAAATGCTCTAAAAACTGATCATAATCTTAAAAATAGCATTAAATGAAATAATTGCGCAAACAATTAGAAACAGTAACATTAATATTCTTAAGAATGTTAACCATAATATTTAATTTAATTTCTTATATATAGTCCTTAACTAATATTTCTGTTGAAGATAACTGTTATCATGAGTTAGACTTATAGTTGGAGTTATTTTTGAGCATAACATAGCATAACATAGCATAACATAGCATAACGCTTTCCTGAGCAAACATCCAACTCCTTTTCATGAGAGCCTTTAGCTCCAAAACAATGGACATGTCACACATCGCAGTCAAATATTTGCAGTGTCAGGGGTTCGAAATGATGACCCTTGGGTCAGGAGTGCGACACCTTTGTACTGGACTACACTCGACGGCTTATTTTTAAAACATTTGAAATTACAAATAGCGTGCAATAAATATAACGCTATACCTGTCAGCGAGAGATGCGAAACATCTGAGGGCTCCGTCAGCGACGTGATTGTCCTCGTGTTTCAATAGGACAGAAAGTGCTTCAACACAACCATTCAATGATTGGTCGTTTGGCTCCATTTTGCCGCACAGTCGCGACACTACAGACATCGCAGAGTGAAGGGTGTCTTTGTGGACAAGTGAGCCGTTATCACGAATAAAGGTTAGCACACAATTGAGACCACTCGCTTCGAATACAGCGCCCGCTTCACGAGTGCAGATCAGCTCAAGAACCTGTTGTGTCAATTGTTGTAATCATTAATAATTATAATAATAAGTAAATAATAATTATTGTAATGATTTGATCATAAATTGCAAAAATTGAGATCATTTGTGCGCATTTGTGATCACATTCATCACACATCACAATAGTCTTAATGAAAATATAAAAAATACAATACTTTAATGCATTGTTCGGCCAAATCTTTACTTGTTCTGGAGCTGACATCGGCCACAACGAGACGATTGCAAATGGCTTTAATAGTGCCCTCCACTGCTACTATTCTTCGCGTACACTCTGCGGACACATCTAAATAGTAGGTTATGGCCCGAGCGGTCACTTCCAACACATTATCGGGCGCACAATCGTCTAGAAATATACGACATAAGGCAGGAAGAAATGTGCGGGGGGGACAACTGGGGTGGGGTGAGGGGGACAAAAGTGAAAAGTCAATTAGTATTGGTAATAATAATAATAATAATAGTGATGTTTCGTAATGATATACCTCTCGAAACAACGGTCGACGTTGTCGGACATGAGCAACAACATACACAACTGTTCCAATGCGATCAATTGCATGTCCCGCTCGTCTCCACTGCCCATTGATAGCCATTCCAGAAGTGTTTCCGGATCTACTTCTGACATAATCTCTCACCACTATTATTAACTATTATTAATTATTAACTATTATTTGTTATTATTATTAATACGCAATAATTGGTAAACAAAATATTAATTATTTATTATTTAAATTTTGAAAACTTAACCAAATTTAATATAAATAAAACATTTAAATGATGTGACACTAAATCAAAACTATTATAAACTTTATTTTAAATGATTTCTTATTTAATAATAAATTGATAGACATTTGAATGCATTTCAATAATAGTATTAATAATAACAATATATTTGTATTTAATAGAAATGATACGAATGAGTGCAACGACAGCACAAACACTAAACAACTGCACACTAAACAACACAATCAGCACTCAATCATATGATATGACTATTATTTAACTAAAAGTGACTGCAATCTAAATGCAATGTCTCCGCCATTATCTCATTATTCAATATCTATTTATACTAAAGTTGCAGTAATATTATTGGGTATAAAACCATTTGGCATTACATCAACTTTTTGCTCAAATGAAAGCCCAACTCTGCACTGGTGCGCACATTTCGAGTAAAGCCTAATCTAAACTCAAGTAATTATAATAAAAGTAGATTTTGTTCTCATTTTGTTCTCATTTTGTTGAGTTAAGGTTTGTGAGACTCACTGTCAAGGAATAACAGGCAATAAAGGAAAGGATTTAATTGCGACAAAAGATCGCTGTAATACCAAATAGATTAATACCTTGATATTGGTGTGAAAACAAGTACGCAATATATTACATATTAATACAGTTAATACGAGTTATAATAGTGATTGTTAGGGATGTTCAAAATGTAATCATAGATTTGTTCTGCCGTAATATTACGTAATAGAATGGTTGAGTTGAAAAAGAGTTAAAAAACTGTGGTAATTGAAGGTGTGACACACCGTTTTTGAACTGAACCATTCTATTTTACACATTTTTATACACTCCCTGCGTAAAAATGGTAAAATACTGTAAAAATGTCAAGATTTTTATGCTTTACACAATTTTTGATATTTTACATTTTGTTTATTGCAATTGAAAATAGATTGATGTAATTAGTTTGATGTAATTAGTTTGATGTAATTAGTACGATCAAATTGATGAGTTGAACCAGTTTTTGCCATAAGGGATAGAATTGAGTCAATTTATCGCAATAGACTTTCTTAATTTAAACGCTTAAAAGATTTTGGCGTTTTTTATAATTATATTTTAATTCGCAAAATTGAATTGTGATATGCAATCCAATTCAGATGAAGAGCTTAATTTAGATGAACCTGAAGACCAGCTGAAGACGACAACATCCAAATAATACTTTATTTTTAAGTTAATTTTGACGAATAAAAGGATTTTATAGAATTTGACACACTTTACATTTCTGCGTAAATTTACCTAAAATTACATCACAAAAAGATTTTTAAGTAAAACTCCCAACCCTAAACAAAATACTATTAGGAACTGGACTTTTTTGCATATTTGAAAATTTTTTTCATTATAGTTAACGCCATTTCACTTAAAAATTAGCATTAACTACACTGCAACTACATTAATACAAGATGTGTTATATTAGTTTATTTTACAGCGCATAAAATTGCATATTTTGGGCGTTTTGGATAATATTACATATTTTATGATTTTATAATTTTTTGGTTATTACAATTGCATAACTTTTTTTGTTTTACATTTAGCGTTGTTGTAATTTTTGATAAATTTTTAATAAGGTTTGAATTTTGTTGCTTTTGAAAAAAGTAAATAATTATTAAAATTTTTGTTTGATTTAATATTTCGTAATTGCATTGCGAAATTTACACTAATCGTAATGATCGCAATGGCCTAACAAATCAAATACAGTCAAATAAGGGAGTATAGAAATTTTAATTGATTTAAACAGATCTAAATTAAATCTAAATATGTTTAAAATATCAATAATGTTAACAGTTTGTGGTCGTCTAAAGTAAAAGTCAAATAAATAAACATCAATACTTATTAATGGTGATTAAAAATAGAACTTTTAAATGCATATTTAGCCTATTATTCTATTTTTTAGTGCATAGTTCCCGGTTCGAGTACAGGTCTGGCAGCTCTACAGAAAGATATAGAAGCATATAGAAAGATAGAATTGCTCCCCAATTGCCCCCAATTACTTATCCTCCTTAGTCTAAACTTACACAGCACTATAATTTGAATGCACTATAATTTGAATGCACTATAATTTGAATGTACTAATGAAGGACATTTAAATACTGTTATGCGACTTATTCGTATACAATAATCTATTTAATAATAATTATAATTATTAATATTTAGGAAAAAAGTAATTCTTTGGTATTACTTATAACAACTATTACTATTATTAATAATGATAATCAACAAAATATTGAGATATTTATTGAAAACTAAATGCTTAAAAAAATTAATAACTATTGGTTTGTCTTTATTTTATGGACTATTAGTAGTATTGGTTTCAATGATCAGTATTATAAAGAACAGAACCAAATATTTTCAAGTGAAGAGAAGAGATGTGCCACCGCTTTGTCTGAATGAGCCATCGCTTGGAAAACACCATTTCGTACACTTAAAAGTAAGTGAACAACACTGAACAGCACTCACTAATAGTGAGTCACTATAATAGAGATATTGTTTAAGACAAACTGCTATCATAAGATGGCTTAGTAGTCTAGGCATTGGCTCATTATTGAGTCAAAAGTTCACACAGTTCACTCAGTGGCTATGGGTTCGAGTCTAATTGTATGCCAAAATAGTTTTCCCAATGCTAGCATAGACCGCATAGACTAAAGCGGCCCAACTTAGGGTAATCTAGTATTCTTAACAGGGCTGCAGATTAGCTGTAGATAGTTTAGTGTCTCACAGTCAATGTGATTCACACTATCCTAATCTGGCATAAACCGCTTTAATACCTATGAGTCGGAAAGGCGGTATACAGTATAAATGAATAGAATAGAATCACATTATCATAAGATGGACAATACCTGCAAAACGTTATTATACTAGTAATAGCATGAAAACAATATACTATACAAATATATAACACCATATCTCAAGAAAATTAATATCAAGCATTACTTTTTAACTCGTGTTGTGTAACAAAACGAGTATATAGTTTTGTCATTCGTGTCCGCCGCCGCCGCCGGTCTTCATTATTGCAAATTTCTCATTTTTCATATTATTGAGAATGAGTTACAAAATCCACATATTATTGTAAGGGCTATACTAACCCATATTATATAGCATACCTGATCCCTTTTATACAATGCTAAATGAGTTAAAATATTTGCATATTATTGAATGAGTAAGCTGATAGTTAATAAATTATGATTCTACCAATTTTTAAAAATACAACACGAGTTTAATAATCCTGATGTGTTGTAATCCAGTTGTAATGTGTTGTTTAGTAATCCAGTCTTGTGTTATCTGACCAAAAAGTAAACAGATGACTAACTGCTTATCTCTTTTAAAGCTAGGTTTCTTTGATCCTACAATACAGTAAAGCACAGTAAAGACCTTAAATTGTTTTTTTACAAGTGTTAACCATTGTTCAATTTATTATAAATTAATGACAGGTATTACTTTCCAAAGTTTGATTCAATAAGGAAGTAATACATTAAAAAAATTTGATGACATTGGGTGACTATTTTATATTTATGCAAAACTTTAACACTTATTAAAGTTTATTGGAGTTAAAGTTTATTACTTTAACTTTATTGGAGTATTTCTTGTATATCTGTGTCATTCTTCACATCTGTTTTCAGTAATGATAAGAAAGTCGTGATAAAAATCTCTTTAAAACTAATGACAATTTTAAAATAGTTTCATAACCATTAGTCAAATAATGTCGACATTAAAGTTGTTTCATTTGTATCTGTGCTTTGTCTCTACATTTCTGAGTATTAATGCATTAGAAAGTGATTTAATAGAAAGTCTTCCGGGACTCGACACGAAGCCATCATATTGTCAATACTCAGGTTATCTCAACGGAACTGAAGGCAGACATTTATTCTATTGGTTTTTCGAGAGTCAAAAAAGTCCAATAAACGATCCGCTAATACTATGGCTAAATGGAGGTCCGGGTTGTAGTTCTTTGAAAGGCCTGTTCACAGAAAACGGGCCGTTTAGAGTGTCACAGGACGGAAAAAAACTAACGTATGATGAATACAGTTGGAACAGTTTGGCGAATGTTCTTTATATTGAATCTCCAGCAGGTGTTGGTTTTTCTTATAA
>JAUJYT010000203.1:0-24956 GCA_033996565.1 Nanhermannia nana
ATAAAATACAAGCATAACTCTGAACAATCAATCTTAAGCAACACTTTTAAGTTTTTGTTGATATACTTGTATATCGTTATTGTTTTTTTAGTCGGAAAAGGCCTCTTCCTCTGTTACTTGAAATCGCAAACTTATTAGACTTGTAAATGAAGTTTTTCTACTTCTGCCTTATTTATGAGTAGTCACAGCTTTTTTAGATGAAAGCGTGAATTAGCAAAAAAGTGATCTCTTCTAATAAAATTGAAGGTCCAATATAAATGATTAATTATGATGACAATAAATTTTGGTATTGCATACAGTATTCTCATTATTAACTTTATTTAAATAATTTTAATCTAATTAAAAGTCTACAATAGACTGCTTTATAGAAAATTTCTGTGTTTAGCATAAAGTATAATATAATAATTATTACAATACTTGAAACCAAATTATTAACACTTTATTCAGCTTATAAACTGTCTATAGTTTTTCAGTTATTTTCAAAAAAATAAAAGCAAAACTTTAGATTTGAAATTATAACATTCAATTTACTGCATGTACAGCACATAAATTAAGATTTATTTTTTTCTAGATTTTAAATCTTTGAGTTATATTCAAATTTTCTTTAATAACCTTAATCTCTTCTAAAAGCCTGCATAGTATACAGTATTATGGGCTTACAATTTTGAATGGGCTGGGATTATTGTTTAATGATGATGAATGTGAGATATGTTCTGTACATATTTTATAATAGGGACAGCTTTTTTACTTTATATTCTCACAGATTAAAAGATTTTGTGTGAGTTTTGAAACATTTAAATTATTTAAAAAAGCAAAGCATATCTCTATTATGTAATGGGCTGGAAATTATTGTTTGAAGAAAGTGAACCACAAAAAAACTGGATCACAATCAGAATCTTTTCCTTATCTGATAAAACTGATAAAATTTAAATAGATTAACTATTATTATTGTAAATTATTTTACAAAATACTTTTCAACATTATTTAAAGTTCTTAATGATTTTAAAAATCTAAACCAATTCACATCGAAAATTTAATTTACAGACTAACTCTTGATTTTAGGAGTTATCATAAATACAATTACTTATAATAGTTGTGTATAATTATAAATACATAAGAGAGGGAAAGCCCCTAAAAACATATTAATGGTATAAAGCAAAGTCTGATATACGCTTACAGAACAATAGTCATGTAAGACTTGATAATATTAACATAAAAATCTATGTTGAGAACTATCATTATGTGGTCACTGCCTCTTGACGGAAATGAGCCCACTCTTGAATAGCCTCAAAGACATTTTCATCATTATTGCAACACACAAGAGGACAAAGGAACATCTCAGTAAATGGTGAATAATGGCAGAGGAAATGTAACAATTAGTACAGAAACACATATAGTTTGGAATAATATAAGATAAACTTCTGTTATTATATACTTTTCCTTTTATTTTTATTTCTGTGGCATATTGTGGTTTGGACTCAAGTTTTGTCATTAGAAACCTTAGAATTGGTCGATAAAGTTATGGATATAACTACAATTGATTTTCTTCTAAATATCAATTATTTCACTCCAAAAAAGTCGATAAATTCTAAATTTTGTTCAAATATACAGAAGTCATAAAGATTTGAGTAATTTTTAAATATTTTTATGGAAAACAAGCGATAAGAAAATATATAATATTGTATTTATATTTATGAGAATATTTTCATAATAGCAGAACCAGCTGTTAAAACTCCATAACTATGTTAACTATATATCAATTCACTATCGAACAAATTATACAATAATTAAGAGAAACAAATGTATTCACTAATTGTTGTCTGGCTATAAACATAGAAAAATGTTATGAAGTCAGTCATGCGATGGCATAGGTTTGGAAAATTTTTGCAAAGATCTGAATGAGAAAAGGTTACAAACACTAATTGCTCTTTTTTGCTGAATAATTAACTTTTCTTCTCGTAAGTGAAACTCATTTACTCTCCAATTAATGAAAAAAGAATTCCTGTCTTCACAACTTGCAAATGGATTTGTGAATTGAAACTCGAGACCAAGTAATTAAACTTTTTTGCAAACTTATAGTAAATTGACTTTATCTCGAACTAAATTAAAGTGGACTTCGAAATAAGGCGTTTTTAAGTATCTAAAGACTATTAGTTTGCATATAAAGTTATATTTGCAATTATTTAATGCTAGCCTTAAATACTAGTAAAAAAAAATAAAAGTTATAATTTGCTTAACGACTACTGAATAAAAGCTTATTTGCATCCCATTGAATGTGGCCTTAAATTGACTTACATATCACATTAGTATTATAATAAGAGTAAGATTAAAGGCAATTACCGTTAATTATAATCCGCAAGTCTTTGAGTCAATTAAAGATTCTTCAAATTTAAAACTTTTTATTTATTTATTCGACGGAATATATACGTAACAGCACATACAGGTATATCAAAGTGTAAGATAACTTATTTTTAAACATTAAAATTAATTAAAAAAGCTATGACAGGTATGAGTTTAAAAATAATTGAAAGGCTGAAATATTATTAACTTTAATGAAACTCTTTTACTTCATTGCTCATACTTTTATATATTTTGATGGTTTCAATAAATTGTTTAAAAATTCACCTCAAAAATAAGGCAAAACATCGAATAAATGCAAAGTCATAGACATTATTGAATCAAACACACGAAGAGTCGGTATGGGTCGGAAATATCCAAATAAAGCTATAAATCGTAGAAATAATCTCTAACTTATTATTATTGTTGTTGTGTTGAAATAAAGGATAATAAATAAATGTCAAATCATTGAGAGGTGAGTCAACTCACAGCTTGTATTTTCCAGTTATACTGTATTTTTCAATCGTTAGATCTTAAGGAATGAATTTTTTTTAATGAAAGTAATCTTAAATCTTATTTTAAAGCTTCGCTTCCGCGCTAAAAACTTTTACCACTCAGTACAGTTGGGCTCAGCCTTATTAAAGATGAGTTGGGAATTGAGTTAATTATCGATCACTCAAGTTATCTGAATTACAGTTCTCATTGTAATTAAGTATAATTTTTTCAATTGGTATTTAAAAAAGTTAACTTTTCTTTTTGCAACACTTGATCTCATTCAGAGCCACTCAAGTGCAGTAAAAATTTCTTCTGTTTATCAAACGTAGAAATCATTTATAGATATAATTCATATATCAAACTATTAATTAAAATATAATTCATGAGATCAGAAAGCCTAAAATAACTGTTAAGCTATCAACTGCTCATTAAATTTTTGACTTAAATTTTTTACATAGACTTTTACATTAATACGCCTTAAAGCATATTTTTTCCGTAAAACAAGCTTTAAATTATGCTCAGCTATGAAATCATTAATTAAATCAAATTCATATATAAGTATGATTTCATTATTTCAAACTTGAAAAGCATTTAAACCTTACTTTTTGAATAAACAGATCGACCAAAATCCGACTTTTGGATAGAGTTGGATATAAAGCACAATCTATTATTTAAATTATTTAATTAAATATCGTTGCCTTAAAATATACGACACTTTCGGACATACAGTACATAGAAAATTAGATACACTTTAATATAATTATAAAGTAACCTTAGAGTAACTGTCGATTAATCTATTGATTATGTCTGACAGAGCCCGCAGGTCTCATGTTTTAAATACTATGAGCTGAGAGGTGACTAATACCTGTACGTATGTTAAATATTAAGCTCATAAAACTGGTTGACTTTCATATATAGTTCGCTTTGAATCAAAATATAAGTTTTTAATACAATACATGTATTACTAATTTATTTGATAATTAACTGGTATCACAAATTGGAAATAAGTGCAAATATATTACATATTTTACAGTAGACCTCACAAGAAGTAGTCTTTAATATAATCCTTAAAATATATTTAAATAATTTTATAGAATTATATATTGAATTGGATGCCATCGACTAACTATTGTTGTGATAGCACTTTATGTCCAACTACTCCCAAAAAAGTTGTTCCCTTATCTTTATGGGAAGTCCAGGAAATGGTGCGGATTCATAATGGTTTGACAGCTCACAATCAAATCTCAATACTTATACTTAATGCTAAAACTTATAATCAGTCAATGCTATTATACTACTTATTAACATTTCAATATACTATGTTTTGTCTCAATTTATCACTGGATTTTCCGGGATCAGTGAGTGAGTGCCCATCACTGTATCTTTTAGACGAGTCAATGAGGAGTCAATAAAAACTTAGGATAAAAAAGTTTTATGTTGAGTAAAGTATAAGCAAACTATGAATTAAACGAATAATTAATCATTAAATGCATATCTGTCTTATATTAAGCAATAAACTTACACAATATCATATACCTGTGCAGCTACACTATTAAACAGCCTAAACTGTAGAACAAAGCTTACAATAAGTTTCTAAATTAAAGCATTACATAAAACATGTTATTATCGGTTTTCATAATCTGAAACGTATGAAAAATGTATTAAACTAATTAAAGCTTAAATACTTCAATACGTGACAAACTAAATAATAGACAATTAGAGTCTATTCAATGCTATCTTTAATCCGATACTTGTATTCATATGGTATTAAAGCTCATTTATGTTAATACACTTTCACTATCAAGTTTCACATTAAATATTGGTTATTGAATGAAGTGTTGTGTAATAAATGTATAATTAATTAAATAAATTAAAATTTGATTAACTCTATGTCTATGATATTTATAAAGCAAAGTAAATAAGCCATAAGTAAATAGTTTTGAAGGTTCTCACAGATTTAGTACATATTAAGTCAGTTACAATTTCTAGATTTTTCATTTTTAAATATTAGGTAACTTTTTTGCAATCAAGTTAATGAGTGAAAAAGATTCTCAAAATTAATTCTTACCAATCATTTAATTTTATTCATTAAAAAAATAATATAATTGGTATGATTTAAAAAATAGAGTTTGAAGACCGAACAAGAACTAAGTCATACTCTAACTCAGAAATGAGCCCAATTTAAGAAACAAATAATATCTGAAAAGGTCTGAAGATAAAAAGATTTTGAACCCGAAGTTTATGAATTATTAATTATTTGAGACCTCGATGTGAAGGACATTGTTTTAAATATTGTGAGTTAAGACCTTTGTATTGTAACCCAGAAAAACAATTCTCACAAATAAATTTTAGCTTAATTCTAAACCAAACATAATAGAGTAATTAAATTTTTATCTAACGAGTGAGAAGTATTATCATAAATAATAAATTTTTGGCGCCCGACCAAACCTGCCCTCCTATAGCCCTCTTTACTGTATTTTTTATTCAATGAATACATCATTTGTCCAAAGATTATCTTAAAAATGCTTCGAAATTAACCCTTTTAACTGTTTGTTATGACAAAGATTTTTAGTCAAATAGTTATTTATTATCTAAATTATATTCAATGTCTAATAAAATAAATTAACTTAATTTCCATAATTCCCATAATTAACAGATAATTAATTTTATACTTAACTGTATAACTTTTGAATAAATATTCTAAAGTTTTAATGCTTTACTAACTATTAATTAGTTGAAAATATTTAAGTAAAACTATTTAATTAAAAGTTTTGTCATTAAATCAAAGTCTTTGATCGATAAGAAATAAATGTTAAAGATTGAGCCAATTTTTGAAATTTTGTTTACAAATTTATTTAATTATGCGATTTTATTGAACGCAAAATTAATTTCTCGTGTGAATTGCAGTCGATTCACAAGCGAATCATTTTTTGGACCATAAAATTGAAAGTTTGAATCACTTTTGTTTGGATCAAATATTTAATTCAAAAACAAAAATTTTGTGAAATATCAAATCGTAAGCAAATAATAAGCTTTATTATGCTTAAGAGAAAATGATTTATCAACCAGGCTATTAAACTGCTAAAAAGTGGGTGCACTGCACCGCTTCACTCTAGTTGTTATACCCTTTCAAATAAATATAAATATAGTTAGTATTCATTGTTTTTCATGTGAGATAAAAACATCTCTTTTCTTAATAAATATTTGAATAATAGAAGCGAAATGAGGGCACTGTTTACTTTTGCATAAAAGTGTTAATTTAAGTGAAACCAGTAATTAATGTGATACAAAACAAGTGGAAAACCATATACTGATGAAATATGAGTATATGCGAGAATCAATCAAATCTTGTTATCATTTAAACTCATCTGTAGATAATTTGCTTTATTGTAGATGAGGTAGAATTCATGCGTTTATCTAAATCTATGAATTTAAGGAAAATTTAACTTTGATTTAATCTATTTTAACGGTCCATAAAAATATGCTTTTTGTTAAACTTATCTATAAATTGAATATTAATTGTCTTAATACGTGATATCATTTTAATCACTTAAGTCTCATAATGAGATGTAACTGTATGAGAATAAATAGAATATTTATGGATCAAAAAGATAGCACTTGCGAGTATGAGGAAGAGCATAGTTGTGAGCATTAGATAATAATTAGATAATAGTTAAAGTTTAGAAAGTATTGCGTCAAAATAGAAATCCTTTCTTTAGATAATTACTAATTTTTTTTATGAATAAATGTGACTCAAACTTATACTCAACGAAAAAATTACTAAACCTTTAAGTTCTGAACCTCTAAACATTTATTTAAGTTTCTTTAATTACATACTACTGTACAGTAGTATTTGCTTATACTGTGCTATTAATATAATTGCTTATAATTTTGTCAAATCTTTTGGACATCACTCAAAATTTTTTAATATTCTTTCATAAAAGTAAGTCTTAAACCATGCATAGCCATAGTTAGATGATTACAAGTTAAGTGCAGTTATAATTGGTATTTAAGTTACTGTACCAGCACTTCAACAATGTTCACCCCGTTCAACACCAACTCAACATCAAAAGATTGTAAACACATTCAAAACATATAACAATATTAATGAATTATTCAAACAATTATTTGGGATAAAATAAATTGATGGCTGAGATAATGCAATTCTATAGTAGTATTACATTTATGAATGAAAAACTTTAGCCGAGACCTCATTTGTTCGCATTATTTGATTATTATATTGAAAGCGAAAATAATAATTGAAATCAACCCTAAACTGGTGTTAAACTCAATCAATGCGCTTAAAAAGTATGAGTTGAATAAAAAGTTATCTTACCTTTAAATAGACAATTAGTTAATATCGATATATAATCCAATATATATATTATTTGAAGATACAATTGAGAGGAAAATATATCAAAACCATTAAAACATACGAACAATAAGTGAAACAACACTGCAGTCAAAACAAGTTGCCTTCAATATGACCAAAAAACAAGTTAAGTCAGATTTCGCCTTCAATTTTGAATAGGGATCAACTTTTTTAAGGTAAGGCCTGAACATAACTACCTTGACTTGAACTCGTCAGCCAATAAGTGGCTTCAGAAACGAGTGACGGAAAAGTGAATTTTTCTGAACCATTAAAAAATTGTGTGATATTATTATATGAATCAATAGTGAGAATAAAATTAATGAAAGCTTTTATTATAGTATATGAACACGATTTCAAATCGATATCATCTAATGTTGTCTCAATAGAAAGATTATATATCTGTGTGTATTCTCATAATTATTGGAAATAATTTTTAATATAGCGTTTCCTTTTTTAAAAATTAGTTTCAAAATTCGATTATAAAGCTATCGCTTGCAATACAAAGGCAATTGTTTCATAAGTTGTAAAACTTGAAACAGCTCGAGAGTCGTGAGTTAAGTATAAAAAGTGTTGTATCACTTTATTCTCTTCATATAACATATTGTGGAAAAGCTGATGAAGACAAAGAAGATACCACGCGATCTTTTAGACAATAAGGAATTGCAAATTTGTTTATTATTACCTCAATTTTATGATACTTTTATGCATTTTAAATTGTTTGCAGACATGTTATCTAAGTTTGCATTTAATAAATTTTATGGCATATTAATAGCTCAAAAGTAGACTAATTTAAAACCCTTTTGTATAGGAAGTGAACATTTTTGTACTGAATGAAAAAATAATTTCACATAATTTAATGCTACAAATTAGACTATTTTCACAATAATGATTAGATTTTTGGTACACAAAATGTGTTAATATTGTATTCATTTAAATCAATACAAATCAACCCCTAAGCAAAAATTGATTGAATTTTATGAGTTCTGTTAATTCCTGTCAAAGTTCTCTTAAAATGAAAGATAATTTCTTATAGAAAAGAATGATATGAATGTTAGAAAAAATGTAATTTTGTTAACTGATTGTCAGTTTATAGAAGTCTAAAATTTTTCAAAACTAAATAATGGTTTGAATATTGATTTGAAAGCATCTAATAATATGAACTTTTGATCGATATTAACTAATCATTAAGTGGAGGTTTGGGTGAATCTCTGAGCAGTTCCTGAGTAAAACTTGTGGCTTAAAAATATCGATAGTGTGTAAGCTATCAAAATATTTTTGTTTGACAGCTATCTATTGCATCTTGAATTTGCAGCCCTTTTCCGACTAATAAATACTTGAGTTTCGTAAAAACATCCAAAAAGATTACAATCAAACAAAAATAATTTGATATTTAAATTTTGAAATTTAATTTAAATAATTAAAAACTTTTTGAAGAGAAAAATCATGTTTTTATGCAAATTCATTACCAATGACTGTATGAATAATTGATTAAATGCAAAATATTAGTTACACAAAATTTAAAGATCACGGGACTAAAGCAATTAGCCATTAACTTGAGTTTAAGACATTATCTCATAAGTTAAAAGCTATTTTGCTATTTGTTTGAAGTCATTAAATGTAATTTTTTACTACTGTGAAATGTTTTTTACTCAACTAAATCGAAATTTCGATGAATAAACCGTGAAATTATTCAAATTAAAAGCTAATTTCAGTTAAAATCTTCAAAACTTCGTCTAATTTTTAAATAGAATCTAAAATCTATTAATAGTTTTATAATAGCAGTTATTAATGTGATTGAGTCTTGATTTGAAACCTAAAAATTGAGAGTATTTTTAAATTGAGTTAAAGTCAACTGATTTAGACTATTATCGTGAGAAAAATATGAAATTAATATGAAATAGAAATTAATTGAAAATTTTCTCCAAAAGACTGAAAACGCACATTCAGTAACCAAAGTGAAGATAATACAAATAATAATAACTTATAATAATATAATACTTATAATCAACTATTGATTTATGAAGTCTTGACCTATTTATCTCTCTTACATATAAGAGTGGCGTAAACTCTATTCTTAACACGAAACTACTTATACCACACACAATAGAAACAGTACTTATTCCGCAAATAATTGAATGCAATTAAATAGATTTTAAGCTGTCTTACACTTTATTAAAAGAAAAATCACTCATTCCTGCAAATGATTAAATTTTTGACTTTAAACATTGCGATTAAACAACAAAAAGGATCTGTATCTTAAAAGATTAACAATACGCCACTTTTCTTCTTAATAGAGATATCAGTTTATATATACTTAAAATGAAATGTCAATAAACCTAATGATAGGAATTATTTTGAGTTAACTTCAAAGCAAAAATAAATAAAATGTCTCATAAATTAAGTCTAATTTTAAACTTTTACATAATTATCTTAATCAATATAATCAATTATCAGACAATTAACTCAAAAGAGAGCCCTAACATAATAATATTTGTTGCCGACGATCTCGGATGGGATGACGTGGGCTTTCATGGATCAGTTCAAATGCGAACACCAAATATCGATACGTTAGCCTCTGATGGGATAATACTTAATAGTTATTATACATCACCAGTTTGTTCCCCAAGTCGCGGAGCACTGCTAACGAGTGTACATCCGATCCATAGCGGAACTCAAAACTATGTTATATTAACTCCATCTCCATGGGGTCTACCATTAAACCTGAAGCTATTGCCACAGTATTTGAAAGATTACGATTATGCTACACATGCTGTCGGTTAGCTTTTGCTAATTATTATTCTCATATAAATCACTTAAATCTTGTGTAAAGTATTACAAGAATTGCATTTCAATAGAGATTTTTATGAAAAAGAATTTTGTTGTAATTCAACAAACATTAGATTCATAAGAGATCAAGATTAAGAAGTTTATTATACTTTTATTTTTAGAATAAGATTCTGATAATATCTCATAAGAAAGAGAAGAAGAAGAAGAAAAACTTTTGTAATTGATAATTAGTTTTCTAACACTTTGAAGCATATATTTGAGCAAAAATTATATCACATTATGCTCTAATTGTTTAATTTAATTATCAAAATAGACTCAAAACTTGAAATGCTATTCCTGTGAAGATATGACAAATTGAATACTTTTAGTAAACGCTAATAGAAAGTAAAAATACCATACCATAGGTAAATGGCATCTCGGCTTTTATAAACATGATTATACACCAACATTTCGTGGCTTTGACTCTCATGTTGGCTACTGGTCTGGCGCTGAAGATTATTTCGATCACAGCTCACTCGAAGATAAGCAGTTTTGGGGAATCGATTTCAGACATAATATGGATTTAATAACTAATGCGACGGGAATTTATTCGACACATTATTTTACAGATAGAGGCCTGAAATTAATATCAGAGCACAACAAATCTCAGCCTTTATTCTTATATATGGCATATCAGAGCGTTCACGGCGCCAACAATTATGCCAGACTTGAAGCTCCTCAACATTATATTGAAATGTTTGATTACATCAAATCAGAAGACAGGAAAATATTCGCCGCTATGGCTTACGCTATGGACGAGTCAATTGGTATTATTATTGATAAATTAAATGAGCGAAATATGTTGAAGAATAGTCTTATCATTTTTATTAGTGATAATGGAGGGCCTGCCAGTGGTTTTACAGGTAAGTCATTGTATTCTCTTTATATATGCATTCAATATATCTTTATCTATCATTGAGTAAAATAGTTAATTATATTCTAAATACTTATTAAGGCAATTAATTATAGTTTTCTACAATTTATAGGAAATGCGGCCTCCAATTGGCCTTTAAGAGGAGTTAAGGCTACTCTATGGGAAGCAGGTATTACTGTATTATACTTCTAAATGTGTGTCTAACTTGTCATTAGTGTTTAATAAACACTCAAACAAATGCAAGCTTTGAAGGATTGAGTTAAAGGTTTAGCTTTCTCTTAGGCATTAGAGTCCCTGCATTTGTATGGAGTCCTTTACTCAACAAAACTGGATATGTTTCAAATGCTATGATTCATGTGACAGATTTGTTGCCAACTATTATGGAAGCGATCGGCAAAAAGAATGTTTTAAATACAACCAAAGCTCCAATTTATGGTCTGAATAATTATCAATCATTAAAAATAGATTTTAATTTTACTTAAATAACTAATCATTAGGTATATCGATGTGGGACACACTTTCTAATGATAAACCTTCAGTTCGTTCCGAAATTCTGCATAATATCGATCCCATTTGGAATGTGTCTGCCATCAGATTCAATGAATGGAAATTAATTCAGGGCTTAGTATTTCCCGATTGGTCCCAATGGTATCCACCTTTTGGTTTAGATGAACAAAACGATCACAACTTTGTTCAATCATTGCAAAGTTGGGACCGATATAGTTGTTTAGCAAATAAAGCTCTTCTAGAAATTGGTAGAAACCCTAACTATGATATAATAGAAAATGCAGTCATTGATTGTGGTCCTAAACCAGAAAACGCATCAATCAATTGCAGGCCTGATATTGAATTATGTCTGTATAACATTAGTTCGGATCCGTGTGAATACAATAATATTGCGCATCAATTCCCAGAAATAGTAAAACTTTTATGGAATAAATTATTGGCATTTAATAAGACAGCTGTAAATCCTGGAACTAAACCAAGTGATCCCAATTCTGATCCTAAACTGCATAACTATGCCTGGAGTTGTTGGCAAGACTCACATTTAGATCAATATAACAATTTGTTTCAACCTATCAATTAGTGTTGCCATTAATCAAATAAAAATATTATGCAATTTTGTAAACATATCGTTAGAGAAAATAAAATTCGTCATTAAGATAAAAACCAAAGTTAAGCAAAAATATAACATTGAATTACAGCAAAAATATAAGAATCAAAGCCTTGACTAACGTTTGATCAACAATTCGAGTTCTCCTTAAATAAGTATAGAAATAACATTGAAAAACGTGTTCAACCCTTTCAAGGCTACAAGTGTTAGGTGTTTCCCAATCTCCAAAAATAATCAAAAGTACATTATATTTAAAACCAAAAAAATATTTGTAAAACTGCTGCTCATTCTGAAGTCCAAAAATGCATTATAACTATTAATAATCATTTATTAGCTTATAATTTATAATGTTATCGCGTCTCAAGCTCAAGGCTCTCATACATCTCACCGGTAATTATTTCTAAAAATGTCAAAACTTTCATAATTTCGATAATAAGTGGAAGTGAAAAATCTCAATTCGAGTCAATTTAGTGTTCAAATAAGTAAATTATTTAATTGACTCAAATATAAACAAAATATATTACAAATTTAGAGTATTTTTAAATTTAAAATTCACTTTAAAATATTTAATTGCCTTCAATTGGGTTCAACTAAACTAATACTCTCATCGAAAATAATATTTTGATAATTAATAGTAACAAAACACCTATTATTCGGATATTCAATAACAGTTCTGTCGGATGGCATCGAAATGTCCAACTTTTTCCATCTGTTTGGCGGCCATATTATGTATAAAGATATCGCTGATATCAGACCTAACGGTACGGGTCCGAAGATATTACTGAAAACAATATTAACATTTTTATAATAGTGTTCAATACAGTTATCATTGAAAAGTGTATTAACCTGTCCATTGACTTGTTATAATTGTCGCCTTCGACCCAACAGTGACCCTTAGGTATAATCACATTCCGGTGCTTATAATGAGGTCGAGTCACTACTGTATCACCTGAATAGACAATTCAATTATTTATTACAATTATATCTATGTTTAAGTCAAATATAACTAAATAACAGTCAATACAAGTGAAGAAATGCTGACCTTCGAGAGCGATCACGCGTTTGATAATCAGCTGATTTGGATCTCTGGGCGATATAATGGACACTATTTGTCCGCGTTTTATGTGATATTTTCGTGACATCCAGTGCGACAATAGGACAAAGTCAGACCAATTGTCTTCGCCGTCATCTGACTGGTCATTAAAAGTGGGTCGCATTGAAATGCCCTCAACTTTTGCGACATAAGCCACACGATCGCTCACCACTACTGCCAACGGAAATGTCAACGAAAGCGATCCAATCAATGACTTTATCATTGCTTTCATTCTCTTCATTATGTCCTAAATCTTAAGCAAAATGTGTTTTCATTACTATTCAGTTAATTGTCGTTTAGTTTGAAATATTGTTTCAAACAGATATGACTCACATTTTGGTTGACTTTTGTTTTTTTATGTCAAAGCAATTGCTTTGAGTTTATATCACATTATATTTTGTTTGTAATGTATTTATATTTGATTTAAATGTCAATTAAATTAAAAGACACAACACTTCACGCATTCAATACATATCGACACAAAACTTAGTTTAAAAACATTTCACATAAATATCGATTTGTTTTTCAAATTAATGCACTTTTGTTGACGTTATTTATTGAGTGAATGTTTGAAAACAAACTTTTAATTTATAAACAATTTTAAGTATTTTTTTGTTCAGTTTTTTATTTAAATCTTTGTTATCATTGCATTAATAGTGAAATAAATGTATTTTTAATATAAATAAAAATTATTTAAAGTGATTCACTATAAAAGTAATTATAAAAATATAATTAAAATAAACTAATATTTAAAGTCTATTAAAAAAAAAGTTAATTTTAAGCCAAACCTAATCTCAATTCTATTGAACTTTAGCTTTAAATATATTAATAATTAATTAAATACAAAAATAATATATATTTTAATCTTAATTAACATTTTCTCCAATAGAGACCTTATCTTAAGATTAAAATAATTAAACATTTGGTCTAAAAATACATTAATCATAGAATTAATAAAATCATAAGTTAAACAAACTCTACATTAAACCCATTTATCAATTAATTAATAATAAAAAAATTAATTTTCAGCTAAAATACCAATTGACTGATGTCTTCATTAACTGAATCACAAGTTTACGAATGGATATCAATAGAAGAATGTATTGAACGGAAAGGTCTGAAGCATTCGTCTCATTGTCTGCTTTACACGATTGACCACAATATATATTACGCTTTATGTCAGTTACGATTCGATGGTATGATTGGTTTTCCCGGTGGAGAAGTGGACGTCACGGATGTCACTGTTGGGGACATTATTAGTGCCACAGATCGAGAGCTTTACGAAGAAATCAATTATCAGTTCGAAAGCGTTTTCAAAAGTGAATGGATTTGTTCTCATAGGAAAACAAACTCTGTTTTCGTTTATCACTTCTTTGCTAAACAGTTAACTGTCGAACAGTTTACACATTTAGAGAGAACTCATATGAATGCCATTCACTTTCCATCTGAGTCTTTAGGTTGACATTATTTACCATTAATTACATTATTTATTATTTAATTGTTATTTTATTTAAAGGCGTATTTCGTATCCCCATTGGAGAGGTTGGAAAACAGACTTCAGATATTTCAACAAAATTTTTGAATAACTTTTTAGACCAATTATTTGCTGGAAATGCGAGACTACAACTGTTAGAAACAGTTAAAAAGTTATCAGTTCTTAGTATTGATGATCAAAAGCGGATTCAATTAAATAATTTTGAAGAAAAACAGTCAACTAATCAAATAAGAGCTCAATGTTTAATACATTCAGAATTTGAGGTCGAATATGATGAAGAATCGGTTACTGCTATCTATGCATTAATGGTTATGAGAAATGACGGTCTCTTTGACTGGTTAGGAACCACTCATACAGAAGAGAGAAGTGAAGATCTAATAATTGAAGCGATTAATCAAACTTTGAATAAAGAATTGAGCGCTAAATCAGTGCAAATCGATTGCAATAATTGCATTAAAATGTTATTCAATTCAGAGAATGAATTGAATTATTTATTTAATATTTTAATCCCAAGCTCTCAGTTCACTCAAATCGAGAGTACTTTCACTGAAGCGGAAAACTTTCTTTCAAATTCTTACGGAATATTTCGAATTCCATTAGTCTTTAGTGGTCAGAGTCCTAAAGCATCCGCTTATTTAAATCGTTTTTTCAGAGGGTACTCAAAACAACGCTTTGCTCATGAATGTGGACAACATTTCAATACTATTTATGATAAGTTTAAGCAAAAGGTTTAGATTTTATTGAACTTTATTTATTTTTATTATTGTTATAATTGAAGTTGTTTTTGTAAAATCATATATTAGTTGAAAATATAATATTTTTAACAATAAATAGTATATTGAAATAAATTGTGTTTATTTACATCTATATATACAGTGAAATATTTTTTAAGGTATTTTTTATAATTAATGACAAATTTCTGCATAAATTGAGACTCATTTGAGTCATATATTAACCCAAGTTTTGTAAGTTTAGGGAATAATAACTCATTTGTATTAATAAATGACAAATCATTTACATAAATATCATTATTAGAAACCAAATTTGGACACTATCTCAACAGTACTTCAACTCTATTATGAACGGAATTCGATTCATCAGAAGACTTAATATTCATTAACTTTTGTCCAAATTTGTCTCCAAATAGTTTCAAAGTTTGTACAGTTATTGCATTGAAAGGGAACTCAAATCACTTCAAATGATTGCAATGTTCTATAATTAATTTCATCACTTCTTCAGCAGTGCTTTCATTCCAATCAATGGCAATATTATTAATGAATTTAAACTTTTTTAAAACGCTTTCAAATGCTTTCAAATTCAATACATAATTGTTTTCTGTTTTCTCTACTATTAAAGCATTTAAAGTGTTTTGTTTGCCATTAATTTCATCATTAATTATAAGACTCTTTTGCTTATTATAAACAAATCTTTGAAACCGTTTTGAAACGCATTCAAAATCTGTTTTGTCTGAAAATGAGAGAAAACTGAGTAATACTTCACATAAATCATCACAAACTCTATCACTGAATGATAGAAATTATTATACAATCTGTTGATTGTCTCAAATGTGGTACTGTTTGGACCCAAACATGCGGTCACTTCTTGTAAACACTGCTCAGGAGTTAAAAGTCTTCTAAAGTTATAATAAGTGATGACTCGAGTGTTGTCTTCGTTCAAATTGATTGTCTGTAAGAATATATCAATAGTTATAATAAATTATTAGTTAATAATCAAACAGTTTATGTCTTACTTTAGTAGAGTTTATGCCCTTTTGAAGGTCACGACCTTATGGCTCATGAAATTGTCAATTAGTACACAAATAGTGACCGCAATCATAGACAAATCGCTTTTATTTATTATTAGTTTTAAATACAATATAATAAGTACTGCTGAGCATAATTAGCCTTTGGACCTTTAGGACCCTGACCCGGACCCGGACCTCGGACCTCAGGTCCGAGTCCAGGTCCAGGTCCAGGTCCTAAATTTTGAAGAGGTCCGGGTCTAAGGTCCGTAGAGTTCAGGACCTCGAGGTCCGGCTCCGAGGTTAAATTGATGAACCTCCATATAAATGAACATTTTTATAATAAAATAATTAACAATTATATTTATCGTAACTATTTGTTTATGCATTATTTATTACAAGAAAGTGTGCAATACTGTCATTTGAGATTATCGTTTACAGTGTGCAATACATATAAAACAGTCTTGTATACAGAGGTCCGAGGTCCCAGGTTTAAGAGAGGTCCGAGGTCCGTGCACGGACCTCTCGGACCTGGACCTGCTCAGCATTAATAATAAGCATTTGAATTGAGACTCAAGTGAGGGATCGATTTTATAATACATACAAATGCTATACAAATATTGAGTATAATTAGCGCTAATCCACAAATGATGTTACACTAAAAATGCTCATCTTCTGACCCCCCCTATGTTATGCTTTTGTCACAAAGCAGATATACCCCTATCTTGTCAGGTCATCACTTTTTTTTATTTAAATATACAGATCTGATACAGACTACTATTTCTAATGAGTAAGATTTTTAAAAATAAACATGACATTTGGTTTGAGACCAGTAAAAAAAAGTTTTTATTTCTGTCATCCCCTGTCTCGTTTTGTCACGTTTTGTCACGTTTTGTCACGTTTTGTCTCAATTGGTTCTGACTCGACCCCCCCCCCCCCCCGCGTAAGCTTGACATCATTTGTTGATCACCCCTTATTGAACTTTAATAAGTTGGGATTTAACTGAATTAAACTGAATTGCAATTTAGTGTCTTAAGCTATTTGTGATTACCTAATATTCATTTTTACTAAAGAGATAAAACATACTATACATTAAATGCATTAAAAGCAATATTTCTTAACTTATTGATAAGCAATCCATGAGGTATAGAATTAAATGCGCTAAACACCTAAGAAAAATCATTTTAACAGAGTTCACATCAAAGCAATAGTTTAAAGTCGAATAAAGCAAACCTTTTCGCCAGTACCGTACCCAGAAAATTTTGGTTTGGGGGGGTCAGCAATAGGGGAAAATCGCAAATATTTTCTTTCTACAGACCTACACTTAATAAACTCAAAATTCTTGGAAGGGGGGCTGGGCCCTTTTGGCCTTATAGCTGGGTACGGCGCTGCTCTTGAACACATTGAATGGCACTTGAAAGTTTATATTTAGTTTACTTACTCTGCATCTGATAAATACCGTGGGAGATAATTAAGGAATTTTGCATATGCTTAAGTTTCAATCATAAATTTCAAGTCTTATCTATTTCTTATTCACTTGTAAATAACTTTATTTAAGTTAGTTCTTTAAAAACAATTCTTAGTATAGGAACTGTTATAATGGTGTTCAGCAAAATGGAAATTATTTATTTAATATTTATAACTTTTAGCTTAATTGTTATAATTAATGCTCAAATGCAATGTCGTGATGAATCAGGAAATATAGTTGACTGGTATGTTGTCTACAAATTTCCTCGCATTGCAAACGCCAACTCTCCACTCGACACAGGATTTAAATACGCGTACATAACGAGCGATTCAAAGACAGGTTGGACTCTGTCTAACATATCAATTACAGACGGAGAGAAATCTATATTCGGTCGAACTCTACATCCAGTCTATGCCACAACACTTGATTCCAAAATAAGTTATATTAATTATAACGATCAGCCAACGGAAGCAGAATCTGAGAGCAAATACGCTCACGCGAAGGGTGTGGTAGCAACTGATGACACTAGTGGCTTATGGTTAATACATAGTGTACCACATTTTGCATCTCCTGAGGTATTCAGTTATATGAGATTCAATCTAATCATAACTTACATGTTTAACAGCTATTTTAAGTATATATTGTAGTTATTTCTGAGTTTATAAGAGTTTGAATTATTCTTAATATAGACAACTCATGAATACGTGTATCCGAGCAGTGGAGGAAGGTATGGTCAAACAGCACTCTGCATCTCATTTAAAATAAATCAAATCAATAAGGTTATTGATCAGCTCTTATATATGGAACCGGATGTCTATGCAATTAAAGTTAGCAGTGATTTAGGGACCAAATCACCGAATATTCTTGACTTATCGAATAGCAGATGGATTACAGGTAAACACAATCACATTAATTATAGATTCCATTAATGAAAAGTGAACTAATCTAAGAATTTGTTTAATTGTATTACAGCTAACACTTCAAATATGAATAATATTTTAAGTACTTCTGGAGTCAGTTTCACCAGTTTTAGTAAGAGCGCAAAAGCTGACGTTGACTTATATGCAAATATAGTCGCTCCGGCACTCAAAACTAATCTTTATGTCGAAACCTGGCGTAAAAATCCAGGAACTCCTTTGCCATCAGAATGCGATTTGAGTTATAAAGTAGAAAATGTCCACAATTTGAATCTTAAATTTCACAATTCTGCAGAAACCGGAGAATTTGTTTATTTGGACGATCACAGCAAATGGGCTGTATCTCAGACATCAACCCATCCTTATGTCTGTATCGGGGATATTAATCGAATGCATTCTCAATACAAAAGAGGCGGCGGAACCACTTGTTTTGAATCAGAGTTAGTTTGGAATAGTTTAAAACAATGGATAAGTCAAACAGAAAAATGTTAAAAAAGTTATTGTTTTACTTTCAAGAAATTAGATTCTGTCCAATCATTTATGTGCTGTATCAATAAATAAAATTTATGCATTAAAATAATGTTTTTTGCATTTTTAAGGAAAAAATTATTTCCACTTCGAATAACAGGTTTGAAAGATATATCAAAACCCCATAATAATCACCCTCTAATTGAAAGCTAAATAATTAGTTAAACTTATTACTGTATTTTTAATTAAATAAAGTTCGTTATATTTAACATGACTTTAAGGTTTATTAATGTTTTGATCACTTTTTGTTTTGATAGTAAACTATTTGTTCAAATCGTGAGACATAAAGTTTTATTGATATGAAATAATAAGAGACATAAAAAGTGAAATAAAAGTATAAAAACTTATTGACTTTAAATCATATTCAATGAAAAGTAAAACTAAAGATTAAGATTCAATTTTAGTGCTAGACTTAGACCGACTTAAGTCGATTTGAGTTCCATAGAGAGGTGCATAACATTTATTAATGTTCTGACTCGAATAATCCAAATCAATCTTATTTCTTGAATTTTTGTACAGAACCGAAGGGATTTCTTTGATCATACACTTAAACTCGTTAATAATAAAGTTATTTCCGCCTGATTTACATCGATTGCAATATATCCTAATATACTGAACAGGAGTTTTAGGAAAATAAATCGACTGATTTGAGTGGCAGTGATAGTCAGTATAATCAACAATCCTTTTCCAATTGCCATTAGTTGAGACTTCGATATAATAAGAATATCCAGTGCTTTGACAATTACCAAAATTGATTTCAATATAATTAATGAAATGGATGCAGTCCAACTCAATGTTCACACTTCCAGGTATGGTCACAATGATCGATACATTTTGTTCATATGGTCGACAATGAAGAGCTGATTTTTCCACAAAATTTGATATCGATTTTAAACTATTGATAGGTTGAACACATTTTCGATAGTTCTTATAATTATAATTGTCTTCATTTCTCATTTCTATGGCTCGCAAGAGATGGTCTTTTTCGTAAAACCCTTAATAAGTAAAACTTAATTAATTATAAATATATTGATAAAAAAGTTCAAATAAATAGATAAACAGGAAAGTAATGCTTAAAAGATTGATAACTAGGCTGTTAAATTCATGCAAATGCATGTATTTTACAGTAATTAAGATCTTATGCAAACGTAAAAATCTTTCCGAATCATGAAATAAGCTTTAAAATGAGCTAACTTTCAATTTGCATATTTTGCATATTTTGGCCAAAATTTTAAATAAATACATATTTTGGTACTTTTGACAATTTATGCACATTTTAGTACATTTTTTTTAAGAAAAAACAAGGTATATTAATGATTTTGGTTGAATGAATTTCAAAAATTAATTCACATTAAAAGAGTTCTATTTACAAAAAAAATTTAATTCCATGAAAATAAGATAGATATTCAATCCCTTAGCTATAATCTAAAGTCTTAAAATCTTGATTTAGTTTTTTTCTGTTTATAATTTTATTTTATTTGAAAATCGTGAAAGTGTTGTTAAAAATGCACTTTGTTATTCATTGCAACTCTGAATTTATTAAATCAATGCTAAACCTTGTAATTTTGATGAAAAAATTAAATTTTATGTTATTTTTAAGTGCATATTTAGATGCATATTTAGATGCATATTTTGGGTATTTTAAGTGCATATTTAGCCAAATAAATGCATACTTTTCACAGCTCTATTGATAACTAAAGGCTTATGACTTGACTCGATCGGGGATTCCCCTTATTATTGAAATTTAAAGAATTTGTTATTGATTTCGAGTATTACCTGAAGGCCAGACATACGCGATTAAATCATTCCAACAAATTAATGGCAAACGAATAGTTGATATTAGTTTTGCACAATTTTCTTCATCACAGTCAGGATTTAGTTTCAAATACTTGATCACAGCTTTAAAAATTTCGATCTCTTCAGCGCAAAACTCATCGCTTGAGAACAAGTTGATTAAAGTTTTGGCACTAAAGCTAAAAAAAGTTTCCTCTTCGAGAAGTTTAAACCCTTTTTTCATTAAAAAAAGATAACATCGATTTTGTAAAGAACAAAGATTGAATAGGTTTGCAGTGCTGTAAATGAGGAAAACGTTATCTTCATTAATGTTGTATTCGAGATAAGCTGTCACACCATCGCATAATTCATGCATTTCGTAGCGATGTCCTAAAGATAATTTGAAGAATACAAAGAATCACAATTGTATTCAATCCTTGAATTCCTAGCACTCATACAGTATTACAAATTCATATCAATTTTATTAATATTGAAGAAGAAGACAATTTGATGTTATCAATGAAGAAAAATTCTTCAAATGTTGACTTATTCTTAATAATACCTTTCATTTATATACTAATGATTTAATTGTATAAAAATATTTTTCAATTTAAAAGTTTTATTTAATAAAAAATTATATCATATTTGAAATCTATGCCTATCTTTTCTAAATCTAATTATGAAAAGACTTGACTTTCAATTGTTTAAAATGCTATTAATCGAAAGTTACTGTACTTTATAAGTATATTGAACAATAAGGTATTCCTCACCTAAGAATAGAATATCTATGATGTCATCAATTGTTTTATTGTTGAGACGAAGTATTCCGGTGTACATGAAATAGAGGACGTCTTTGAAAGCAGAAAGTGATGTCTCTTTGACTTCAACTTCATTATAAATGGTCTCTTTAAGACCTGAAGAGAACATAATACGAAAGTAATCGCACCGAAGTGTTAGAATGAATTTATGTGCAAATATACGTTCACTCTCAACAATAAACACAAAATCACTATCTTTTTCATTGAGATATAAAGATGACAATTGATTCAGAAGAGAATACGAGAGATCTATCGTTTCTTTATGACTGTTTGACTCCATTTATGGTTTAAATGAGTGTACAAAGAGTTCATTTAAAGTTATTCTACATTTAATGCCAGGACTTGATGTCAGGAGTGATTACAACCAACTCTTATAAAGTTATTAACTTCTTCATCATTAGCTTTGAGTGACATTGGCTTCATATGTAATAAGTGTTTAACCAATAGTATTAAGAGAAACATTATTTTCACGTGATATCACCTAAAATGTTAAAATTATAATTGTAAATATATAATGAGATTTCACTAATTATGAATAGTTAAAAAACATGAAATTATATATAATTTCCTATCAAATTCTCTCATATTAAAGTCTCAACTGATAATTCAACTTTAAAGTCTCTAAAAAACTGAGACATTAAATATTTTCAATAGTTTTTTAATCAAATTCTGGAAGCATTAACTTAATGATCATTTATGAACTGATTCAACTTAATTATATAATTGCTTACTCTGAATGATTTTTTCGGAAATAATTGTCATTTTCTTTCAAATAAAGCGCAAACTAGCATTTTTAAAAATTTTATGACTTATGCATCGCTTGAAATTAATGATTTGAATCGAGATTTACTTAATGCTAACCCCAATTCAAGGAAAGTCTTTTTACTTGGTTCAGAAAAAATTTAATAAAAACAAACTGAAAAGGGCCTGAAGGCTATCACAAACTACTGTACATTATAATGGTGTTGATGTGTATTCCAATACAAGGACTTATTTGTTGAGTCAGAACAAATATCCTTTTCTAAGATAACATAACAACTATTATGTTAATTGTTTAACTAATAAGCCCAAGGACTCTGTCTTGTACTGGTCTTATACTCAAGAAATATAACTCTAACATTAGTACAGGTCTCCAATTGCAGAGTTAGTAATGACACGAATAGGGTTTACTTTTGCTAAAATAATATTCAAAACCTAATTATTCAGATCGATATGAGTCGAAATTGTGCCATATAACTCAAATTTTAACATTGGAACCTTTAATGTAAAACATTTAACTTACATATTGGTTAAAATCATTACTTTAACACTTTGAGGAAAGCGTTAAGAAATCATGAAATGTGAGGATTAATGGAATCAGATTAGGATTAAAATAAAGACTTTTATGACACCTTAGTTTAAGCTACAATTGTCCTAAACTTAAAGTGTGAGTTAAGTCCTTAACTTGTAGATTAACTGGTTTTGTGAGATTTTTAAGTCAAAACTCTAATATGATATCAGACATAGCTCTCAAGAGTGTGAGAACTCTCTCAAAACACAAAATTAATTTTCATTAGTATTGCATTAAACAAACTAAAAGCTTAACATAACTTATAATTAGTAAACAAAATTTTTTTATATAAAAAACTCACATTTGATTGAACGCTAAAACCATTGAATACTCATATGGTTGCAAATGTGTTAAGCATATAACTAATGCTATACTACTATTGTTGAATTGAGATAGTTGTCAAAATATTTTATTAATAACATATTTATTAAATTGCAAATTATTTCAAACCATATACTCAAGCGAGTTATCAATTGCTATAAAGAAATGCACAAAAATGGGAGAATTACTTGTTTTATGGTTTCCTTCTCAATGAGTTCAGGAAAGTTCAAAACCTCACACTTTTCCAGAACATAAGTTAACACAACTTTTCTGTTTTATTACTAAACTCCAAGTTAGTACAGACTCAGAATCGTCTAAACACACTTCAAACTTAACCGCATTATAAAATACTCAAAATATATGTTGTGTTTGTTTTAATCTGGTTTTAATGTTTTTTCATTTCAATCTTTGTTATTCACTTAAGAATAGATAATAATCTACTTTTCATGGAAGAGTACTTTAATGTCGTTATTCCTGTACTTTTTCTATTTTCATTATAAACACTTCTGATATGGAAGTGAATGACCTCTAAGCAGGTGAACACTGCTGCACACATTGCAAACTGATTGCAAATAATTAGTTATTTTAGTTTCATCTCAATTAATAATTATCGAATGCTTTAATTATAGAAAATTTATCTAAAGTTTAAATATATTTAATATGAATAAAAATTATATTTAGAACATTAGTAACCAATGCACAAAAAAATTTACAATAAAATTAAGTAAAAAGTGTATTTTTCGCATTAAATTTAACTAAAAAATATGAAAAATAGTAATAATTATTAGTAAAAAATACTTTTGTTAAAGAAGTAAAAATATTTTAAACAAAAAAAATGAAAAAAAATAAATATTACATTTAAAAAATGAAAAAATTTTATCTCCCCGACGGGGAATTGAACCCCGGTCTCCCGCGTGACAGGCGGGGATACTAACCACTATACTATCGAGGATCCGATGGGAGGAGAGTCTCTTCTTCTATTTATATACATAACAGTGCATATATAACAATGTACAGTGCGGTCATTTTAAACTCGAATTAGGTGAAAATTTAAATTTCACATGTAAGCTGACAAATAAGTGTTATAATTCTGTTTTAAAACTTGCTTTCGTTTATACCTGTACTGTATATGCGTTTGTTTAGCCTTAGTTTATATAAACTTTTTTAACAATTAAATAACTATTACGTCAATGACTGGAAAAATTGACAAAACAAATACCACTGAAGCGAAATAATGAATGTTTTGAATAGTTATGAGCTTTGATTCAAACATTAAAGTATAGTTCAACAGAAAATAGAGTTAAAAATTCATAAAAATCGAGTGCTGTCTATATATGGGAAAGAGTTCTATGCATTAATTCATGTATTTATTGAGAAATTAACATTTAATTAATTATAAAGAATACACCTTTTATTCAAATTAGTATTCACTCAAATAATTATAAGTCATTTTT